>VYZU01002045.1:0-16319 GCA_013401355.1 Ceyx cyanopectus | reverse complement strand
CCTGTGCTTTCCCATGTGCCCAGCATCTACAGCTCCCTGGGGGTCAAGCTGGTGGTTTGCTGCTCTCTTGCCTGCGGGGTGGTGGACCCAGAAGGCTCAAACTTTGAGGCATTAGGTAAATGCACCAAAAAGCCCCAAACAGCCCCCACTTTTGCCTCTCTTAACAAGAGCAGGATGAGACCCAGCTCCTCTCTTTAGCAGCTTGGACGTGCTAACGAGGGAAACCTACATCTGAGGCTTGTCAGGAGGGTGGAGTATTTTAGGTGGGGTGGTGGCTGTGCTGCTGTTTTGGTGTTGAAGAGCAGAGAGGCAGGTGATGCTCTGTGGTAGTGCCTGCTCTAGGAGGATCTCCTGGAGGTAAGTTCTGTGGGCAGAGGGGCTGCTGAAAAAGCTCTGCTGTTGTTTGGGGTGGGTTTGGGTTCTCCCACCAAGAAAAAGTGGCAGTGCTGAGCTTCGGTACCTTGGCATGGGTGTTCTTTGGCCTGTCACCTCTGAGGTGTGTGCAGTGAGAATGTATTTTCTTGCAAGGGGGACCTGTGCAGAGCTGTGCGTCCATTACACAGGGTCTCTGAGTTTGGGGTGATGTCTCATCATCCTGAGCTGGAGAACCTGCCTGTGCATCCCACCACCAAGCCCCCACTGCTCACTGGGAGCAGCTGGGGTGCTGTGGGACACGTAGCAGCTGAGAGTGGAGCAGGTGTTGAGGTTGATGCCTTTGAATAAACCAGAAAGTGCTCTGGTCTGGCTGGTGTCCAGAGGTGATGCTGACCCATGTCCCCAGCTGGCTGTGCCTGCAGACGCCCCTGAAGCTGCCCTTTGAGCCCTCCTGCCCTCTCCTGGGTCAAGGGCTGCTCGTGCTTGACCTGGTTGGGGTGTTCTGTGCTTGCTCTGCTGCTTTTTGCCAGCACTGGGAAAAGCTTCCCTGGCTTTCCAGCTTCATTTTCACCTGCCACTGCTCTTGCTGCAGTTACCTGTCTCTGAATGTGAACTCCCTTGGCTTGATGGTGTGGTTAGTTTACCTTCAGGTTTTTGCAGAGCTCTCAAATCCCACTACAACTTGAGCCAAGCTGTTGGGAGTTCCCTTTGAGTGCTGCATGGCTCCATGCAAAATTTCCTGCTGGTGCCATCCAGCTCCTTGGGAGCACCCTGAGCTGGCTGTCCTGTGTCCAGCCCTGTCGCCAGGCTGGTTTCTGAGCATCACCTGGGGTTTTCTGTCTCCTTTCTGGCTTCTCAAAAAGGTTTTGGGCAAATGTCCATGTGTCCCCAACTAAACTTTGTCCTGCTGGTGCTGCAAAAGCAAGCCCAGGAGGTCGGGTGTGATGCTTGACCCACCTCCCACCTTGCACCTAGTAAAATTCCTGAGTATTTGGCTGTATCACAGCCCATCTTTTATCTTTTTCTTCTTCCAGCTCAGGTCAGCTTTGGTGCTTCTATCTACGCTTGTGCCAGTTTTTGCCACCTCGAATTCTAGCAAAATCTGGCTGAGGTGTTTTGAGCCAACTTTGTTGGGATAAACCTGGTTTATTTGGCAGCACGTGGCCAGGTAAAGATGTTTTTTAGCAAGGCTGGTGTCTCCTTTCCCCAAAGCAGCTCCCTCCTTGGTGCTTTCCATGCCTCACACTGACCAGCTCTGGCATTTTTAGGGGGTGAGACCTCGATCCTGGCACAGTGGTGGCAATAAAATGCTGATGGGACTTTGGTGCAAGGTCTCCCACCAGGTCATGTTCCCAGATGGCAAACAAAGAAACAACATGAGGAAAGGGTGCCTCTTGCTTTTTCTTTCCCTGCTGCTGAGGTCGGGGTGGGTTTGGTTTGTAAATCCCTCCATCCCTCCTCATCCTCACCCATCGCTTAGGCTGTTTCAGTCACCCCTTGAGCTCGTGGCTGGGAATCTCTGGTTTGGGGTGTGTTTGTCCTTCAGCCACGTTGTGGGGAACAGCAGAGGGGCCTTTTGCTTTGGCTGGGCTGACCTTGCTGTACCAGCTGTCCAAAATACCAGGGCTCCCGCGCCACTGCCAGCCGCCGTGTCCTCCAGACCTTGTGCTGACTCCACAGCTCACCAGCTGGCTGCTATATATTTATTTTTTTACCCCTTTCCCCACCCTTTACCTTCTCTCTGTCTTTCCCAAAAAGCAGCAGCAGCGGGGCTGCCCTTATTCTGCAGGCACCTGCCAAAAAAGCTGCCCTGAATCGTGTGCCACTTGGGAAACCCTGCCTGCACCCCCCCACACCCCCAAATATCCCCCTCTGTGGTTTCTCCCCCCCGCCAGCTCTGCTCTCATCCCCTGCAGTAAAAATACTTCTGCAAGCATTTTGGAGCCTGTGCTTCGTGCGAAGCCACGGCCAAGTCAGGAGATGGGCTGCAGAGGGCTCTGGCTGGGGTGGACAGACAGATGTTTTGTCCAGACACTTGGCCTTTCTCAGTCATCCGGGAAACACGGTCACCGAGGGCAGCCTGGGGATGCTCCTTGGCCGCTTCCCGGCGAGGAGGAACCTCCCAGGGTGAGCAGCATGGGTGCCTGGTGTTGTAGCACCAGGAGCTGGCTTGTCACTGCCCCCCACATCGTGCCACCACCCTGCCTGTCACCATACTCCCTGATCCAGGGCCAAGGAAACGTTGAAGTGTCCTGAGCAGGTTTTGGGGACCTCTGGTTTGCAGAGAGCTTGTTTGCACCTCGCTGGCTGTGACGGGTGCCCTCTGTGCCATGCTGGTTTTGTGTGGGGAGGGCTCTTTTGCTGCCTCCTGCTGCTTTTGGCATGTGCTGCTCAGAGCAGGGTGCTGTCTGAGGCTTCCTGGCTCTCCTGGAAGGGCTGTTGGCCAGACAGCTCTGGCCCAGTGCTGCTGGGCAGCATCTGGCCAGGTGTTACCCTTCCTCCCTGCAGCAAAAGACCTGTGCTGCATGCTGGCATCCTGGCCATGGAAACGTCCCTCTGATGCATCCCTGGGGGTGGCCACTGCCCTCCTTGGGACCTGCTGGGGCTTTGGCAACGGCAAACCCTGCTGGGTGGTAGGTCAGGAGCATCCCCCTGTGTGTGGGCAGCGGGGGGAGTGCTTGAGGAGGAGGCACTGGAGCTCAGACGGTGGTGACAGGCTCCCAGCCACCCCGGGCTTTCTTCCACCATGAGCAGCTGGCAACGGGAGACCTTCCAGAGCACAATCCTCCCGGGCCTTGGCCCAGGGAGCACCGACAGCTCCGGGTTGTTCACCCCGCCGCCAAGACAGCGGTGCCTGGAACGTGCCTTGGCTCCCCTGGCACCGCCCGTCGGCAGGTGCCCTCCTGGCTTTTACTCACTCCCCTCTCTTTGCAAAAAGCATTTGGAGCCCAGTTCCCTTCCCGGGGACTCTGGAGCCCCGGTGCCAGCCCCGGGCAGGTCACAGTTTGCTCCCGCTGCCGGGTGAGCAGCTGCTGCGGCGCGGTGCTGGCAGCCCCGCCGGCCTCTCCCTGGCACAGATGAGCCTTGCTTGGATAAAAACAGCCTTGTGCAGCTGGCTTGGCCTCGCCAGGACTCAAACCACCCCCTGGATTGTCCATAGCAGAGCGGGATGGAATTGAGGCTGGGAGGAGGAGGAGGACACTACCTGGGAGCACTTTCTGCTTTTCCCTCTATTTTCTGTGTTAGTGCTGCCGGGCTTTAGTAGCTCTCAGGAGGCTGAAGTAATCTGTTTATCCATGGAGCTGGAGTGCTCAGAGCAGCAGCTGCCCTGGCTTTCCCTCTCCGAGGTGCCGGTGCTGAGTGTGCCCGTGACCCACGCCACGTGCAAAACGAGGTTGGGGGGTTGTTGGTGCTGCAGGTGTCAAGAGTTCCCCTCCCTGGGTCAGAGAACTGCCCAACCACCACCTTTTGGTGCCTCTAGACGTGGGCAGGCTGTTCCCAGTTGCCCCAGTGTTGCCTCTTCCTGCTGGATTCTGGCACTGCCCTCCATGGTGTCACCCGCCCTGGTGCCCGGGGAGAGCTGGGTGCTGCCAGGGTTGGGAGGGGTATGGAGTCTTGGAGCTGGGTTTGACCAAGGGTGCATGGGGAGTGGTCCCAGAACCCCCATGAAGAGCTGCAGAGAGGGGTGGGAGGACTCACAGAGACCAGTTTGCATCCTGTGCTCTCTCCCAGATCCTCCTGGTGGATTTTTTGCTTTTAGATTAGAACTAATCTTGGCTGAGACCCAGCTAGGGTGCAGGGGAATGTCTTTTGGGGACATGGTTGGTGGTGACCCTGCTGCCAGGGCGAGCATCTCCCCTTTGCTATGAGGATGGGCAGTTGGCTGCTGTGGTTGGAGGGCAGGAGCGTGGTGGTGGTTTCCAGTCGGGATACTGGGGCTGGCTTAGCCCAAAGCCAAGGCTGTTACCCTCCTGCAGGCTGTCCTCTGCCATGCCAGCACCCAGTGTGCCCCCAGCACCTGCTGCTTTGGGGGCTGGGGTCTATCCATTGTGGGGACATCTCACTCTGAGCCCCGGCTGGGGCTGGATGCCTGTCCCTGTGGGACCCTCTGTACCCCCCAGCACCAGCCCAGGCTCAGCTGCAACCCCGTGCAGGGTCTTTTCCACCTTCAAAATGATTTTGATAATCCTCCCCAGCTTTACCCCACCCCAGAGCATCACCTCCTCCAGAAGGGCCACCAGCAGCCACCTCAATCCCTGGGGAGCTGGACACAAGGACACTGCGGTCACTGGCAGGGACCTTGGAGCTGGGAGCATTTTGGTGACAGCCAAGGCAGTTTGTGGCCACGGCGGGACAGACAGACCCAGGGAGGGAGGGATGGACAGACAGACAGCTGTGTGAGGCACCTCAGGGGGGGCCACGTGCTGGGTGTGGGGTGAGCAAATCGCCACTGTCACCTCCCATCTGCTTGCAGCATGTTTTCTGGAAGCGGGCGTTTGATTTCAGAGCTTTTCAGCAAGTGATGATCAAGTGCTGGTGATTGCAGTTATTACCCTGGCCAGGGATAATAATATATATATGTATGTATATATATATATATGTGTGTGTGTGTATGTCTCCCACCCTCCCTCCTTGTCTTCACTGCTAAAACAGCTGCATTTTCTTCTCTCTGGTCTCTCTGGCTCCTGGGAGCTCGGAGTTATCCCGTAGTGAAAACATGGCAAAGACAAGGCCCTTCAGTTTTCCTGGGAGGTAACGGTGCCAAGGTCAACCCGGCGTGGGGATGGGGCCCTGGCAGCCACCACTGGCCTGGCTCTGGAGGTGTGGGTGGGCGCCCTGGGGAGCTGGCAGTGCCCTGGCTGTCCCTGGTGTCGAGGGTTCCCCAGGGAGCTGGGTGGGGGGGGGTGGGGATGGGATGGATGAAGCTGTTTCTGCCTGCAGACAGAGTCCAGATGCCCTGGCTGCGGCGGCTCTGGAGGGGGAGATGAATTTGCTCCTGCCGTCTTCTGTTTCCAAGCCAGAACATCTGCACAGTAACTGGGAAATCTGGGCTTTCTCCTGCTTCTCAGCCAGGTCCTGTCAACCCTTTCCTCTTCCAGAAAGGGGTTTTGGTGCTTGGTTGTTGGTCGGGTGGGTTTGTTGTTTTCTTTGTTTTGGTTGGTTGGTTTGTTTTCCAGTTTTCCCCTCTGTTTCTTGTGCCATGTAACCTGCTCCCTGCTATGGATCCTGTCGGGACTGTGCTCAGATTTTACTCCATGCAGCTGCTGCAAAGTTGCCCTGTTTGCCTGGAGTGCAGCAGAGCTGCTTTCGGGGGTCCTTTCATCTCAGCCCTCTCCCCCCAACCCATCCTGGCAGCTGATTGAGGACCTCAGGTCCCCCAGGATGGGGTTTTCCCATGGGACTGTCCCCAGGGTGGCTGGCACAGGGATGCCCTGGGGTCACTTAACCTGCTACACCCACTTATTTATTCCAGCTGGTTTTCCCTTTGCTGATCCCTCCCATCCTCATCCTCTGGGGCTTGATCCCTTCTCTCCAGAGCATGCAATGTGCTGGGGACTCTGTGACCCCTTTGCTGCCCGTGGCTCCTTCCCAGGAGTGAAGTGTGCAGGGCTGAGGCAAAGTGGGGACCACCCTGGTCCCAGACTCCTCCCCAGCTCCCCGTCATTTCCAGTGGCTTGGAGAGCCCAGCCCCAGGCTGGCAGGGACAGCTCTTGGCTTGGCAGCCTCTGACATGGGTGAGGTTTCTTCTGCAGCCTTGCTGCTGGCTCGGGCTCCTGGCAGGGCTGTGCTTGGGTGCTGGGCACCTCCTCTTCCTCACTGCTGCTTTCACAGTGCCACAATCTTTACAGAACCCCAGGAGGAGTAACTCATGTTCTGTCTCCTTCTCATGCATAGGCAGCCCTGAGCTGCTGCGGGCTGGTGAGCCCTAACTCAGCTCCATCCTTTGTTGTACCCCCTTCTCCTCCCTCTTTACTCATCCCTTTGTCTCCTTGATGTGTTCCCCTCCCTGACTTGCTGCCCTATTTCTGGCCAAGCTGGCCTTGTGCCCAGCCCCTTCTGCTCAGAGCGGAAGGAATTGCTCCAGGGGAAGGAGGGCAAAGCCTGGGTGATGCCAGCAGAGGTTTGAACCTGGCTTGGACTGGTACAGACTGGTCAGAGGGCATTTGGGGCCAACGGGTGGCGTGGTTGCCATCTCCCTTATGAGTGAGCATCTGGAGGACAGATCACAGAATCACAGAATGTTAGGAGTTGGAAGAGATCTAGAAGATCATCTAGTCCAACCCCTCTGCCAGAGCAGGATCACCTAGACTACCCCAAGCTGGGGTTCTCTCAGCACCCAAGAGCTCAGGAGGTTGATGCCACCCCTCTTTGGCCACTTAGGGGACAGTGGCACCAGCTCTACTGCCTCCCCTTGGCTTCAGGAGGGATGGGGTGATTTTTTTTGGATGGGTTTGAGGCTAGGGTGGCTGGGAGCCGGGCACTCCAGGCATCTGGAGGTGATGTGCTCCTGCTGTCCCCATCCTAGGGACAGCTGTGAGGTGCTGGCTCCACAGCTGCTATTTCTGGCCGGTCTGTGGCCTCTGTGCCTCGGTCACCGGCGCCGGGACAGGCAGGGTCCCGCTGCTGGCAGCTGCTGCCCTTTTCATTCCCTCCAGCCCATGGGATGGGAAAGGATGAGGAATCCCCTCCGGGCGTGGGCAGCCGTTGGAAAAAAAACCCCGAGACCTCTTGGGATCTCCCCCCTTTCCCCATCCATCCCCGTTTTCCTCCCGTTTCAACCCAGCTTTAAGTCTCCGTTCGGTGGGCGGCTGGAAAAAATAGCACTTGGTTTGAGTTAGGAGGGTTTGGTGGGGAAGGGATTGGGAGGGGGCCTGGGAGGGGGTGTGTGTGTGTGTGTTGGGGGGTGGGG
This sequence comes from Ceyx cyanopectus, assembly GCA_013401355.1. Classification (NCBI taxonomy): domain Eukaryota; kingdom Metazoa; phylum Chordata; class Aves; order Coraciiformes; family Alcedinidae; genus Ceyx; species Ceyx cyanopectus. The sequence continues at coordinate 9,034 of VYZU01002045.1, read as the reverse complement.
GGGGGGGAGGTCCGGTTTCTCCCTTTCCTGGAGGAATTAGGGAGGCCACATGCTGCCAGCAGTGTTTGGCTGGTAGAGGCAAGCGGAGGCTCCGAGGAGGCGAGCAGGCGTCCGCACAGATGGAAATTTGATCACCCACGGCTCAACAGATTGTTTGATTTATTTTAAAATCAAGCAGATGGCTGCAACAGGAGTTTGTTTAAGTTCAGCTCCGAGCTGGGCCAACGGCCAGGATACTCGGGAGGGGAGGAGGTTGGGAGGGGGGGTGGGGTGGGGTAGGCGTGCCAAAAAATGTTCAATGACTTTGGTCATCACCCACCTCTCCTCCTCCCCTTTCCCTCGGCTCCCCCTCTTATCGCATCCTCGCCTTCATCTCTTGGCTCTAACATCTTGCTTTGTCTCTCCCCGGGCCCACGTTTGCCCTCTGCTTTTCCTCCCAGGCTTACTCGGGAGGGTTTAACTCTTCCCCATCCATCACCTTGCCCTGTATCTCCTGTCCCGTGGGGGTGCAGATCCCCCCCCACACCAAAGGAGAATGGAAACAGCCCCTTCCCTGGGCTCCTTCCTCCTCTTCTTCTTCTCTGGGTTCATCCTGGGGGGAGAATGGAGGGGTGAGGGTCTTGTCTGGGTAGCCAGAGGGATGCCCTGCTCCCCACAGTTGCCCCTCTGTGGTGGGGAGGGGGGTGGGGTGGGTGGTTTCTGGTCCCCCCTCCAGCCTGCCCCAAATTGGTGGTGGCCTGAACAGAGATGGGGGCCCAGCAAGGTTGGAAGCTGCTGGATGGGGTACCAGCGAGTGCTTGCCCTGGATCATCCCCTTTTGGGGTGTGAGGTCACCTGGGGGTGGAGAAGAGACCCAGATGCAGCATGGGGTGGCTCTGGATGCACTTCTGGCCTCGCTGCTCTGTGGCTGCTAAAGAAGGGGCTGGAGGAGCTGGTGAGAAGCAGCCTGGGATGTGCTAAGCTGTTGGAAATGGGAGTGGGAAAAGCTGTGCTCTGGGATTTAAACAGCTCCGTGCCCCCAGGCTGGAGGGTCTGGCCAACCCGGGGTGGTGCAGTGTCTCCAGCATGGTGGCCACGTCCCTTCTCCCTTCCAAGGGGCATCTCACATGCTCTTGGTACTGGGGCCAAGGACTTCTCTGCATCTCCTGGGGTGAGAGCAAGTGGGATGCTCCAGGAGCACCAGATATGCTGCTCCTTGGTGGCTTCAGGATGTCCTTCTGCTCTGTGCCAGCCCTGGCAGGTTTGGCAAGTGCCCAGTGCACTCTTTCACTGTGGCTTTTTCACTCTGGGGAATTGTCCATCATCCCATTTCTGGGACCAGGGTGGCAAGATGAGGTTTTTTCCTTGGCACTCAGCACCTCTCCGAGGTGGCACTGGGGGGAGGGCCGGGCTGCAAATCCCACTTGGGAGAGGGGCTGGGACTGGAAGGGGTTAAAGCAGGCGAAGGAAAACAAGAGTGCTGCAGGGCCTGGGTGGCTGACAAGCCAAACAACTGTTTTTGACTCACTGTTGCTGCCTTGCCAAGTGCAATTGCTTCCACATTCCCATCCCCTGGCTGGAGGGGTGCGGGGAGATGTTGGCTTTTTGCGGTCGGGAGGGGAAGGGGGATGCCTGGGGGAGAGGCAGTGGGAAGGGCTGGCTCCTCGTGGCTTTTTCTCGGCTCTTCTCTCTTTTATTCCCCTCCCTGTTGAGCAGCAGGAAGGGGCAGGGGGTGATGCTTGCAAGGGAGGGGTGATTTTTTTTGTCTGGGGGGATGATGCTACCAGGGTCACTTGTGCCAGCTCCCTGTGGAATGTGCTTTGAGACAGACCCCCGGGGCGGGGGGTCCTGAAATACACCCCCAAGGTTGGGCTGGCTCTTCTTGCTGTTTGTCTACAGGGTTGGGGACTGTGAAAGGTGGGTCCTTCCCTGCTGGGGGGGGCTGGCAGCATCCCTTTCCCTTCCTCTCCAGCTTCTGGACTCCATGGCAGCCAGGGAGAGATCCCCACATCCTCCACATATAGGGATGCAGAGTGACCTTGGTGCATGGGAGGTCTTGTGTGGGGCCAGGCCCCCCACTAAGCCTGGCTGAGGCAGTGAGCTGAGTGTGCTGGGGAAAAGGGGGTGTGGGCAAATCTGCCAGTGAGGTTTGAGAGGGTGTAGGACACGCTAATAAAATCCCCAGGCCTCCAAGTGCTGGTGCCATCGTGTTGCAGACAGTAAGAAATAAGCCCTTGGAGCAGAGGCTTGGTGGTTAACAGCAAAGATTTGAGCTACTTGGGGTCGCTGCTTTGTGGAGTTAATTATCTTCTGAGTCTGGGTTTTTGGTGGTTTTTGGTTTTTTTTATATATATATATATATTTGTTGTTGTTCCTTGGGATTATTTCTTGGCAAACAAGGTGTCGTTTTAAAGCACTGAGCTCTGCTCCCTCTGAACTCCTGGCTGTTAAGTGGTATGTAGGAGATCCTGGTTGTTTAAAAAAAACCCAAAAAGCAACATAACTCCCCCCAAAAAAATAATCCCAAAAAACTCTGCTGCCTTTCCAGTGCAAATGTGGCATCTGGAGCAGCTTGGGAAGAATTGGTGTGTGTTCTTGGAGCTGTGTCCTTGGGGAAGCCAGAGTAGCAAGTCCCATGGGGGGGTCCTGACATGATGCATCCCTCCCCAGTGGCACTGGGTTGGAACGTGATGCTTCCCGGGAGCATTGGGCTGGCTGGGAGTAACCAAGGGACTTGACAGCAGAGATCCCCTGGGAGCAGCATCAGTGGGAATGCTGATCCCTGCAGGGGTGGGGGCTGTTTGGTGTATCCCCCCCCCGAAGTCCAGCCTTTGGGGTACCTGGAGAGAACCCCCAGCCTTCGGGAAGGGGGTGTTGGGAGCCAGTCCTTGGGCGAGGAAGGGGTTTATGCAGCATCTTGTCTGGCAGCTGTTTTCCATGTTGGGATGCTGTGTGGTTGGGATGTTGCTCTGGTATCTCATCCCCCTCTCCTGCTGACTCCTGGGCTTCTGTGGCCACCTCTCCCTGCTTTGCAGAGGTTTCTCCACCTCCTGGCTGCAGTGAGGGTCTGAGGTGGTGATGCAGGGGAGCTGGCTTGGATGCTCACAGCCACACAGGATCAGCACAGTCCCCTGTTGGGAGAGACCCAGCTCCTGATCCAGCCCCAGTACTGCTCCTGTGGGATGCTGTATAGATCCACTTTGTGGTATGATAGAATTGTGTAGGTTGGAAAAGACCTTTAAGCTCATCGAGTCCCAACTTTGGAGCAGCCTCCAGGGAGCTGGTACCTGTTTAATCTCAGGTGTTGAAACCCAGGGGAAGAGTCAAGGGGAACAAACCCCTGGGCATTGCAGGATGGGAGTTGGCATCGATGGGGGGTGCCCAGGAGCATCCCTCCCGTTAGTGCCACACGCAGAGCTTTGCCCAAAACATCCAGAGGATGCTGGAGAGCCACCTCTGGGACTTCTGGTCCAGCACCCATGATGCTGCACCACTGGCATAGACTCTCTCCATCATCCTTGCCCCAGCAGGGAGCTGCTTGCCCAACCTCTACCCATCACCCTGGCATCGCGTCGAACCCAATCCTCCCTTGCTGAGGAAGCGAAACCACCCAACTGGGAGCAACAGGGGATCCCCCAGATCCTCTTGGCTTTATCAGCTCCTAATCCAGCCACGAGAAGACAATTAGGAGCCGGGGCTCCTAATTCAGGGGGGCGGGAGATCCGAGGGGGGGGGGGGGCGGGGAGAGCGCCGCGGGGCCGGAGAGCAGCCGGAGGGGCTGGAGAGCAGCCGGAGGGGCCGGAGAGCAGCGGTTGGCTCGGCCTCCCGAATGTGTTTGCAAATCCTCACCAGCTGAGGGGATTAAAGCCGGCATCTGGCTCGCTTTATAATATTAAAACAAAGGGAGTTGTAGGCGCCATGATCGGGGGCAGGCGAGGGAGGGAGGGAGTTGGAGGCGAGGCTGCGGCGCTGGGGGGGGGGGGGGCCGCTGCTCCGCTTGCAGTGCTGAGAAAGTCTGGAGGAACTTCCAAGAGGGGTTGGGTTTTGTTTCCTTAGGGAATAAACCCCTTCAGCTTGGGGTGTCCTCACCCCACCCCCGGCAACACCACCAGGGCTGATGCTCCCGACGCCCGCGGGGAGAGGCATGGAGGCGGGTGGGCAGCCGAGGTGGGGTTGTTTTTTTTTGGAGGGGGTGGTTATTTTTTGCTTGCAGTGTCTGTGTTGGGGCTGGTGCTGGTGGCGGGGGGGGGGGTGTGTGGATTTGGTTTCTATATCTGCTTTTTTCCACCCCGTTGTGCTGTTCTGGAAGCGGCAAGAATTCAGGAAGCCGGCGTGCGGCGAGTGCCAAGTCAGGCTGTACCGCAGCCAAGCCCCTGCTTGTTTTCTCGTCTTGCTGGAGCCAGTAAGTGACCTTATTAGCTTAGGGGGCAGCTGCCTTATTAACACACATCTGGCGGCGAGGAGGCCTCATAGGCCCTATATTGTCTCCCTGCCTGCTCCTAACCCGGCGGCACCTCGCTGGGAGGAGAGGGGGGTGGTGCTCACCCCACAGCTTCTCCCTCCCCGCCGCCCCAGGCAGGCTCGCTCCCCCCCTCGCATCCAGGGTGTCGAGCCAGTGGGGTTGCTGCTTGGATGGGAGGGGTGTGTCAGGATTATTCAGGTGGGGTTTAAGCCTCTGAAGATGAGGTTTTAAGATGATAATCTCTGCGAGGTTTTAATCTGCTGGGGGAGGGGGTTTGAAGGACACCCCCCCCCCCCTGCTCTCAGTGTGGGGCTGTGCTGCTGGCATTCCCACAGATGCCACTCCATCTCCCATAGCCCTTTTCCTATGGGGCACATCCTGCTTTTTGAGGTGCAGCTTCACCGCCCCCAGCACAGGGGATTGTTCTCAGGGGCTGGACCACCCACACAGCATCCTCACATCCCTGCCAGCAGCCGGGGTGGGCACTGGGATTCCCCTCCAGTGTGTGGCAGGGCTTGGTGTCAGAGCATCCTGCAGCAGGAGAGCTTCCAGCGTGCCAGCTCCAGGGCAGATTTGGCCCTTGATGGGTGCTGCTTCCCAACTGGGTGTGAACTGGGAGGCTCCCAGTTCATCCAGGATGAGGAGCAGGGGGTTTTGCCATGCGCCGAATCACCCCACACTCTCCTCCAGGCTGCCCTGCTGGATGCACATCCCACCCACAGCCACCCATCATGCCTGTGTGGGACCTTCCAGCCCCACCCCCAGCACCCACCATCACCTTGGCATCACACCCCCCTCTCAAGCTGAGCCAGAGAGGTACTGGTGCCGTTCATTGTCAGGGGAGGACCGCGGGCAAGCTGAGCTTGGGTTGGGGAGGGTATAGCCGGGGTGCTGGGTGCCTGCCCGCTCCTCCACCACCCAGGGATGCCCTTTGTCCTTCTTGGCGTGTGGGGCAACTCGGCAGCTCTTGGCTTCTCCCTCCTGTTTTGGAAATGCAAAACATTTAGAGGGCGGCCCACTCGCGCCCTGCCTGCCATGGAGCGAGGCACTTGGCTGACTCCGCTGCTTTCCTTGGCTGCTTTTCATTCGTGCTCTTGGGGGGGGGCTTTTCTCCACCTCCTCCCATTTTTTTTGTTCCTTTCTTACTAGGAAAAAAAACCCCAGCAGCCTGCGGGAAGGGGGGACAGGAGGCAGAAGGCAGGGCGAGCGCGGGTGCTGGTGCCACCCGGCCCCTCGTGCCGACCTTGCTCTCCACTGGGAAGGACGGGGGCTGCGCTGCTGCTAATGAGCTCTGCCTGAGCAGAAGGATTAATTAGCTGCTGGGAGATGGAGGGCAGCTTGCTGCGGTGATTCCGGTGCCTCTGGGTGGCACCCACGGTGCCCTGGCACCGCACGGTGCCCGGCGCTGCGGCACGGGTGATGGTTTTGCTGGGAGGATGCTCCAAAGGGAGTTGAGGTTCTTCCCGGAGCAAAGGTGGGGAGAGGGAATCCCTTGGAAAAGTGGTGGCTTTTCCAGCTTCCCAGCACATCTTGCACAAGATCCTGCCCTCTTATTTTTCTGGTTTACATCCAAAAAACTCTTGTGGCTTTGGGATTTATTTTTTTTTTTTTTTTTGTGGTGTGGTTGTTCCTCTGCTGTTTTTCCCCCCTGGGAATGAGAGCTGAGGATGGGATCTGGATGAGGCCACCTGCCCACGGGTACCATAAGCATTTAAATCTGTCCCTTGAGGTATAAAATGACTGTAATGGGGAGAAGGTGGCAGCTGGTCTGGTGCTGTGCACGGGCAGGGTAGGGCCACATGGTGAGGCTCAGCCCTGGCCCCGATTCTGCTGTGACTGGGTCAAAATCTGAAGAGCTGAAGGATGCTGGGGAACGTTGTGCTGGGGACTGTCACCCTCCTGTCCCTGGATGGGTTCCCCAGCCCTGGCTGGGGTTTTTTTTTGCATCTAATTTTGCTGTGAAGGGGTTTTTGGGGGAGTATGGGGCTGCTTTGTGTCTTCTCCTCCCACCAGCTGAGGATGTGGGACCCCTCTCTCTCTCTCCCAGGCAGGCGTGGGGGTGGGAGGGGACATCAAGGGGGTGGGTGTTTCCCTGGAGAACCGAGCCAGGGACACGGTGTCGAGGCCGGGGAAGGTCGTGAGGACGCGGAGCTTGAACTTGAATTAGATGGTAATTGCGACGTGCCTAATTACAGGGAAAGAGCAAATCACTCTGGTGCTTCATAAAGTGTCTGACATGGAATAACGAGGATAATTAGCAATCAGACGGGAAGCTGCTACCTCCCTGCTCACGCTCCATCCCCCAAAAGCCCTGGGGAGCCCCGTTCCCCCCCCCCCCTTGCCTGGCAGCTCCTGCTCTGCAAAGCATCTGCCCCAGCGTGGGGCAATTACATCACATTTGCCCCCCTCCACCCCCCCCCCAGTGTGGGACAATCAGCCCTGCAATGCCACCCACGTAGAGCCAACGTGCAGCTGGTGTCCCCTGCAACCCCGAGGGGGTCTGGTGGCCGTGCTGGGTGTCCCCACGCTTGTCGTGGTGCTGGGTGGCAGGCAATGCATTAATGCTGGCTGACGCTAGAGCGCACCAGTGTGACATCCTCCTGGGGACAAGGACACCCAACAGGGGCCACCTACCCTGCGGCACCCGTTGCCACCCTTGCTGGGGTGCCCTTGCTTCGGTGGCCTCGGGGGATATCGTTAGTGGGTGTCGGGGTTGTGATTGAGGGCGCCTAAATGCACCCGGGATGGGTGGAGGGAATGTGGCATCCCAAAAAAACAACAAACCTCTTCTCTCCTGGCCTGGCCAGTGTCACCCGCAGGGGACTGGGAGGAGCCTGAGGAGCATCCGGCTCCTAATTAGCTGCACCTTTTAATGATGGCTTGGGGAGTGCATCCCCTTCAGGGAGCCTGGGGGGGAAGGTCATCTCAAACCTCCTGTCTCCACATTCCAGGGTAGGGGGGTGGAGAAGCATCCCCTGGACAGCGTTGCCCCAGGCAGGGACTGATCCCACAGAATCCAGTCTCCTCCCCGGCATCCCTCCGCCTGCCCCACCATGTAAAACCTGCCCTTCAGGTGACAGGCACTCAAAAGCTGAGGAGTAACCTTTCCCCTGGGCACAGAAGGACCTTCCATCCCTAGTATGCCCCCAGCTGGGGTGTGCCAGGCTGCTTTGCTGACTTCACTTTCCCTGGTGATCCTGCAGCCACCTCACGGTCTCCCCCTCTCCAAGAACCATCCCTCTATCCCTTCCCAGCACCTCCTGGGAAACTCACAGCTCATCCCAGCATAATTCTGCCTAGGACTGGTCCCACCAGTGCTGGGGTTGCAGAGAAGCTTGGGCACACCAGCAGCACCACGGGTGTGGGTGTCCTTGTGTGCTGGGGCAGGGTGGATGGAGGTCACATTTCCCAGCCTGTCCTCCGTGCTCATCTCCTCACTGTTTCTCCTCCTGATTTTGTTGGGTTGAGGTTTTTTTTTTTTCCTTTCCCACCCCCCCTTTTTGAGCAGCTGTTCTCTAATAAGCTGTTAATGATGATACAGTAAGTAGAAAGCAGAGAGTCCTGCGGGAGCTGCCACGATTTGTGTAATTGGTCTCAGAGGAGACAAAAGTATCTAATATTTACATGCCAGTATTAGTCCCCTGGGATTCCTGTCTGGGCTGGCACTGGGAAGGCAGCTCCCAGCTTCAACCTGTCCGTTCCCAGCTGATTGTGGATCATCTCACCTCTTCATGGTAGAGATTGCTGGGTGGTGGTGGTGAGGGGTCCCATTGTGCCCAGGGACCCCCACTCAGCACCCAGATGGTTTGCAGGAACAGAGGGGTTTGGCTGAACTGCTTCCAAAGGAAGGATGCTCCGTTGTGGGGAGGAGGCAGGAGCCCAGATTAGGGCTCCCCAGGGTGGGTTTGCCAGCCTGGCCAAAGGATCCCAGTCTCTTGGGCTCCTGAGGTGACCAGTGGGTGCTTGGAGCGAGGAGTGGGAGCTGGGGAGGGGTGATGGCAGTCTGGCTCTCCTGTGCCAACAGCTGAGGTGGGTCCACTGGGAGCTGTGCTGGAGCTCCTGGATGGGTGGGTTTGAAAGCAGTGCTGGCGTCTTGCTCCCAGCCAGACAGGTGAGCTGTGGTGAGCTGTGGGGCTGGGTGGCTGCCAGTAAAACCACTGTAGGATTCTTGCTTGAAGCTGGTAAGGCCTTGATGGCAGGGAAACTGAGGCACGGTGGGGCTGGGGGGCAGCCCTCCCTCCCAGCAAACCCTCACCTTGGTGGAGTAAAAATAACCCATCCTGCACTGCATCATGGGCAGGGTGCCCACTGGGGCTCCCCCCAGTACCCCTAACCCCTAAATGCAGTGTGCCCCAAGCAGGAGAGGTACCAGTGGGTGGAGGGGGATGGCATAAAGGCACCCAGCCCTGAGCAGTAGGTGCAGAGGTGGGTGCATCCTTATTCCCTGCCTGGGGCAGAAAGATGGGTGTGTAGGGGGGTTGGATAGCACAGCACCCTGCCCCATCTCCTGTTGGTGGCACAGTGGGGCTCCCAACACCCTGCAGTGCCCCCGCAGCCCTGCGGCATCGCATCCTTCACCCCCCCCCCCCCCCC
>VYZU01002038.1:0-13262 GCA_013401355.1 Ceyx cyanopectus | reverse complement strand
AATGACACCTCAGCCAAATGACCTACTCTCTCAGACTATGCCCTACTTGGAAAGAAGGAAGGAAAGTAAAGCCAGAACTGCTGAATGGTAGCAAGTAAGGCAATCACACCCTGAACAGGATAACACTTGAACCTATTTCACTGTTAAACCCAACTCTCATGCTTCAGTCAGAACAGGCTGTAGTAGAATTTGTTTTGTCACACATGCAAAGGAGAGAAGGAAGTGGATGTTACTAAGCAGAACTTTGAATAAACCTTCAGATCAAGCTATTTGCTCCTATCTTACCTATAGGTTTGTAATCAGTTGCATTAAATGTCCTGAAAGAAGAGCCAAAGGGACTTCTCATCCTCTCCTCCAGAAGGTCATCTTCATCATCTGCCTGCAACATAGCTGATACGAGGAAAGATTATCCACAAACGCACTTTCCATTCGTCACTATCACTAACCAACTTAAGATCAAACCAGACTCTGCATAGTTGTTTTTTTTTAACATCTTGTCAAGACCCATTGAGTATCTCCTCTTCAAGAGCTGCCTTTATTAACGCTGCTTATTACTGAAACTTAATACAGAAAATTCAATTATTTTCTAAGCATCATCAGATCTGCTGTTCTACATACCTTTTTCAATAGGCAGATTTTTAATCTTACAAATGAGTTGTGATATTGCTGATCTTAGAGAACACTGTCTTTGTCAGCAATATGCATAGCATAAACATCCTGAAAAAGTTTCATTTCATGGATGCCAGTGGGGTTAGAAAGGCTCTCTGAAGCTTCCAATTTAACTGAACAAACACCTATCATATGATCTCAAACCAGAGGTGACCATGGAGAGTAATAGATATGAAGTCCTACCTCCATACATAACCGTGCCAGTATAGTTGAAGACCACACGACACTGATCCAGAGCAGGTACTGTGTGTAACAAATGGAAAGTTCGGAGGTCCCACTGAAAAAATACAGGCTAAGGAGCAACAAACAACTGACAGTTTCTTTTTCCTTTGCAATACCACGCCAAACAACTCATTAACTGCATTTGAGAAACCTCGCTGGCTACTATGGCAGAACCAGAGACCAATTCTAACACCCTTCCACATGTTCTAAATGAAAAATGCCTTAAAGTCATTCCGAGTCAAGAGAGGTTACTGCAGTAGCTTCAAGATGGAGCTTGGTAAGGGAATAGGAAGAGAGCAGAGGTACCACAGAGTGTATTAGAAAACAAAATCTCTCTGTCTCCTCTGGCCCGTACCAGAGCAAGAATCTCAATTTCAGTCAGCTAGCTGTCCGACAGTCCATCCTTGATTCACAGGAGAAAACTGTTTTTACCATACACAACCCATAACACAGCAATCATTAATACAACATCTGCAAACACAAACCAACACAAATTCTTTAGGGCCCAGCAGATCAGTTACCACAGTGGCCAAAGGATACAATTTCTGTGTTGACTATGACCTCTAGCCCATTGGGATGGAAAACACCACTGATGGTCATGTTGAATTTGTCAAACTTGTGGATGGCTTGTGCTGATCTAACATCCCAGAGGACACCATCATTTAGGACAAGGTCATCAGTGGGATTAAAGGTGGCACAGTTCTTCTTGTAGTTGTTGGCAAGATCTGGGTTAAATAGAGTCAACAGCTTGTTGCCAGTCTGAATATCATAGATCTTTTAGATTAAAAAGAAAAAGAAGGATTAGTCACAATTTGTAATATACCTGTGCCTAAGATTACCCCATGTTCCTCCTTCTAAATTGCTTCCAGAATCCACCCATTTCCCATTTTGCTTTTCCATTTAAAAAAAAAACAAACACATTCCAAAGCTAGTCCTTCCTACCAATTCCTCAGTAAGATTTTCACAGCTGGAACCACATTTCAAAACATGTTTTGGCCAGTACTTAGCTTCCTGCAGGTTCACTGATAATGTTTCAATACAATCAGAATGAGTTCCAAAGGAATTAACTCCATTATGAAAAGTGGGCTGTGAAGCTGCAGTCACAAGGTACCACTTAGTCAAACTGTTTCAGAAACAGAACTGCTTTCAGAGCAGATGGTATTTACAAACATAAAAACTCCAAAGCACACAGCAAGGGGAAAAAAAGACAGAAACTAAAGAAAAGGTGTTAAAATTCCTCACATTTACATGGAAAGTCAACTTTCTGAGCTTTGTCTCAGCAAACAGGTGGAAGATAAAGAGGATTTTAACTAATATGAAGGGCTTATGACTATCTTTTCATATAAATTTGTTCTGTAACATCCCTCAGAGCCTAGCTCTCATTTAAACTTCGTGAGGAAAAAGTTCTCTAGAATGGGAAAACAAATCTATTTACCAGATAAAGACAAACTGATCTGAGTCCCAGATTCCAAGTTAAAAAAACTGGGCAGGAATGGATAGTTTGCTTAAACAAATCAGAGCAATAAATAATAAATAATTTGAATAAGCTATGTTTCATGACATTTTTTAATACTATTAAAATACTATTTCAAACGAGACAGTGCTTATAATGAATACAAAATAGCTCCAAAAGGAAGCAATGCTCTGAATCCTGCATCTGCCAAATTTTCAGGTATTCATACAAACCAGTACAACAGCATTCTCTGAAAATGTATTGGTAAAATGAATATGTTTTACCTGCCAGCAATCTGCAATTCTGGGGGACCAAAAGGAGGACACTTTTAAGGATGGACATTTTTAACTGGCCATTTCCTGCAGCTGCTGACTGAGCTACTGTTTACAGTGGAACTTTGATTATTATTACCACTATTACTGAAAAATAAGGCAGATGAGGCAACTTCAGAGGGGGGAGAGAGAGAGAGAAGGGAAAAAAAAAAATCCTGCATAATCTATCTTGAATAAACAAATCAAAGGAGATTCTGCAACTGCCCTGAATATTAATGACAGAAGCAACACACTGCTTATGCTAAAGCTGGTTTGGAATGGCCATGCTTAAACCCCTAGGTACAAGGAGAAGTTACTTGACACTTTTGACACTTTCAAAGCTTTCCTCTGAAGTCTCTTAGCTCATCAGTTATACAGACCATCACAGCACCCAGATCTGTTAATAAATGTCCTGTGAAGAACCATATTATTGTCACAGCTTCATAACCATGAGCTTTACTGGTACTCACATGGGCAATGTCTCCTTTTGTACCAATGACCCTATCCTGTGAGTGCTTGCTGAACTCCACGTAGTGGTCATCAGGGAAGGAATGCCTGTAGATAGTCAGTAAAGAAGTCAAGGAATTGCAGATTCAAATCATCTGTGTGAACCAAACCCTGCCCCAACACCATAAGCATGGGTTTCAACAATGCAGAAAAACAAAAACGCAGAGAAGACTTTTCTTCACCACTAACCACAACATGCTACAGAGCTAAAATGCTCCACTGGCATTTGCAGGAAAACAGTTGTTACAGGCACCTTTACAGCATACCAGTGAAAAAAGCACAAGCGGCAAATTCACAGACTTGTCATTCACATGGCCTGCTGTAAACTTAACACTATTTAGAGGAATGAGCAAGGAATGGCATCATGAATGTTTAAACACACTAAAGTGCCTCAGGCTTGTAAAACTTTGATCTGAATAACCTCATCTAGTTGACCTAAAACAGGTTACACCAAAACTATTGCTTACAACCCAGGCAGACAACAGTCAAAGCTTTTGAAAATTAAAAGCCTTTCACACATTTTATTGGAAGAAACAATTGTAAATACTGAAATAAATTTTAGACAGCTTTATTCATGTCTGAAATAGCTTGTATCCAGGCCAGAAAATTTCACCATGCAAATCGCCATGCTAGTAAAAGTCTGTAACTGGCTGCAGAAAGATTGTAAAAGTCATTTACAAACATGAGAATTAAAATACAAACATAATTCTTAGGACTTTACCTATTTAGAATTCAGCAAAGCTGTCTGCACCAATAAAATAGAGAAGATACTGAACATAAGAAAGGAGGCACATTTTATTTTTTCACAAGAGACACTGAGAGCTGTGCTGTACTGTCCTTTCATAGTTTGTTCTTAGGGTTTCTGCTTATATTGAATGGTTCTTGTAAGTGCAAGATACCCCAAAGCTGGATCAGAGTATGCTTACTTCATATCAAAGACAGACTTCATTCCCCACAATGCAGAGAGAGGTTGGCTCCATGTAGCAGATGTCAGCAATAAGGATCCATCCTGTATTTCCAGATGGGAGAGGAGGAGGAGGAATGAGAATACCAAGGAAAGCAAAGGTTATAATTTTACCTGTATGCTTTAATTTACACTTACAAATTAATCTAGGAACCATATATATATATGTATATATATATGCAAATAAAACAAATTTTGTGCTTACTGAGCTACTCCTATGGGGATGAAATCTAGGCATTTAATACTATGTATAATATATAGAGTCCTTGGCAGACAAAGAAAAATGTTACAGATAACAATGGGAACAAACCATTAAGTTAATAGCAGATAAAAATGAGGATAATTCATTCCTGAATTTTGATCCCCTGCAAGTGGCATTCATTCTGCTTATAAGTTAACTTTCATTTCTTCCTAGAATCATAATCCAGAAAACAGGTCTTTGATGACTCACCCTGGATGGCTCAAGGTGCGTGATGGCAGAGTTATGGCAGTTGTAACTGGCTTCTTCCTGTCCACTGAAAACATTATAGAGTTTCAACTGCCCCGTGCAAGTACCCAGCATTAAGAATCGTTCTCTTGCAGAAAATGCACAACAAGTAAAGCCACTCTCATCCTCATTTGCTTCCCTGAACACAGAAATCGGACGGAACCTAGAGAATGTAGAAAAACAAGGGTCACCCAAAAGAGAAAAGCAAAACAAAACTGAAATGTTGTGTGGTAATATTAAATCCAGTTCTTAAAATAAAAACCAACAAACACATAGGTACAAGTTACAGCTTTCTTCTAGGACAAGCTGTCAATTACAACACTAGCGCTCAAGTGAGTATGTTAAATCAGTTTGCAAAGTTTCAGCATTTGTTTTGCACTATTAAGTACTTCTGTTAAAGCACATCAGAAAGTTGAAGCACTTGGGAGTTCGTCTTCAAAGACGGATTGATGGAAAAGTCTGTAATGCTGTCACCTGGATAAGCACAGACATCTAGCAAAAAAATAAAAATAAAAATTTCTAACAGTTCTGAACTACTCCACACAAGAAGGTCCATCAGCCAAATAACCTCCTGTCATCACATTTTCCCCAGTTGATACTAGTTTCACTGTGAAGATGTTTTCATCTGTGTGTGTCATCTTTATTTTTATAAACTTTACATCAACTTTCAATTTAACTTCAGCAAAGAAAGGTCACATAAAAAGGTTAGCAACTTGCAGTGCTGCAGATTCAGCTCCAGGAGCAAAATACAGGTTTCACAGCCGTACATCTGTCAGCCAACCATCCTCAAGGCTGTGCCACACTGTGTAAAACGGGCATCACATACTTACCTTCCAAAGGAGAACAAAGAGCTACGAGCTTCATTAGTCAATGCTGCTAATGAATTAACATGATACTGAAAATGTGTTTTCTGTACTACAGGCAAGTCTAAGCACAGAAGAAACAACAACTTCTGAAAGTCCGTCAGGGCTCTCCCCACTTGTCACTGTTGACTTAAACTACTTTTTTCTCCAAGGATACTCTGCTGTGGGACTGCGCAGCCTGAATCCAGGTAAGGCTTCTTGGCACAGAGTACATCCTGAGAGGGATTAAGAAACATTTTTCTTCCTTACCTGCTAAATATTAGGTGTCTATCAAAGCAGCCACCATCCACCCCTCCATACTTCGGAAAGGCTGCCCTGCGGGTCAGCCGTGAGGTAAAGTTAGTTGGCGCCTGGCGCCTCTGTTTTGGCTCAGGACACTGGTGGGGTGTAAAGAGAGAGAAAGGGGGACAGGTGGCAACAGGGTTCTTGCAGCGGGCATGCTGCTCCCTAAGGTACTCTGTGATTATACTGTCCAGCGTGGGTGGGGAAGGAAGGTGCCTGTCCAGCTGCTTTTTGATAGCTGGGCTCTGGCTGTAGGCGCCATGGTCCGATTTTTGTCGCAACACTCTGATTTTTCTGCCGTTGCAGNGTAAGTCAGCCTCTTTAGTAAGGACAGATGCAGTTTCTCCTAGACCCTTAGAGATGAGATGGTTCCGTATCAGGAGCAGCAGCTCCTTCTCAGGAAATGTAATCCTTGACTGGGCCACCACATCTGCTTTCTGCAACCGAGCCAGAGAGACATCTGTGCCAATCAGCAGTGGCTTCCCCGAGACACGCTCGATCAGCTCCGCAGCGTATTTGCAGAACTTCACATGCTCGCTGCGCTTGTCCTGAAGCACAGGCTCTTTCATCAGCTGCTGAATTTGACAGCTGCTGAAGAGGGGGAGCTTGCTGATAATCTGCCGGACAGTACTGCTGCGTGACAGCCCCACCAAGGCTTTGCAGGCTAATGCTCGGATCTGATCCGCATCTGTGATCGGCATCTTTATAGACAGCAAAGACAGCAGCACTTTGATGCCATTGTTGGACTGCACAACATTCCACATCTTAGCTAACGTGTGCTCACTGCTCTTGGGGGCCTGAGGGAGCTTTCGGCGAGGAGTTCCAGAGATGAATTTGCCAATACTGGAGATTCGATTATCTGGGCCACATACACAATTGATGATGATCTGAAGGGCTGATTTCTGAATCTCGGCATCATGGATGAAAAATTCACCCTCAGCAACTCCAAGGATTATACTAATACCTAGCAAAAGAAAGATAGTTTCTTTAGTACTCTAAAATGTACCTTACACAGTTCATCAGGCAAGTACGAGAGTCTTCTGCAAATTTAAGGAAAACATGTAATTCTCTTCATTCTGGGAATTTCTGAAGTTCTGTTAACTAGTGTAAGACATATTCTTCTACCTCTCTGGAAAAACATTTTCCTACACTGATGCTCCCCTACAGCATCAGCAAATATAGTCAAAACAATCAGCCATGATCCAGGAATGCAAAATCCAAGATTTTGGCATTTGTGAAGCAAGAAACCTGGCATAGAGAAAGATGCACAGGCATGCCTCCAGTTCTTACTGGAGAAAGCAACTACCTTGTATATATTATTAAAAAAAGTTCTTTAACAGAGAAGGAGGAAGGGGACTGTAATATGAAGAAAAAAAAATAAAAATAAAAATCACAGCTCTGAAAAGGAGTCAGGCAAAAATGAAACTTAGGGGGTTTTCCTCCCCCTGAGACAGTTTCTGTTAGTTTCATGTCCACTTCAGAAGATCAAACCCCTCACTCAAGAAAGAAGTGTTTTGTCTAGAGGAAGGTTTCTGTGCAAAAGAAATTGTTTCTTACCTCTATATAGTAGTCTGTGTGCCTTTTCTTAAAAAGAGTCAGACCCCAGTTCAAGTGTAAGCCTTAGATCTGACCCAGGCACATCTTACTTGTTGCATACTGAAACTGCAGGTAGCCAATTAGAGCATAACTCAAACAGCAATAATTGTTTCTCTCCCATATTCTCAAATGCCATATCCCCAGGAGACCTAAATTTCTGGGAATTTGAGGGAACCTAATAGCTCTGTTACAAAAGTAGACGTCTCCATCTGTATTTAATGAGCTCTTGAAAACAAATGCAAGTCAAAAACCATGCCTTCAAATTTGTAATCCAACCACAGTGCTAATCATGACACAATTTTAACCACACTATTCTCCCATTTATTTGCATCCTTGACAGTATGAATTATTTTAACCCTTGACTCACTGTAATTGTGAAACAGACAGCTAAAAAACACATAGCAGAAGATAACTGGTAGATGCCTAAGTCATCAGAGCTATATTCAGCTTACCCACAGTGGAGACTGTAGACCCAGCTTCATCTAACACATCCACAGGTTCTGCCAGCTGCAACTGGATTTTAGGAACCACAGTCAGGATGGCTAGTACATCCAAAGCATATCGTACGGTGTCATTCCTGGACAACAACAACAAAAGAACTTCTGAGAGGTGTACATACAGAGTTGTTTCAATAACAAAGTAGTATTCAATCTACTCCAATAAATAGGAGTAAATCAGTCATGTTTTATGTATTTGATAGTGCCTTTTGATTTTGGAATGTAACATTCTTAAAGGGCTGGTGACCGCAGCAGGCAGTGCTCACATGCCCACTGTTACCTGAAGTTGTCACCACACTGCCCACAGGCTCCTAAAAGCACTGACATTTTGGATTTATAAAAATCAGAATGTTCAGACTTATCCACATAAGCATTCCAAATTAAGCTTCCAAATGTACGCTAATTCTACACCTTAGTTGGGAAACACTGCTGGATAAAATACTCTGTCACCGGACAAATGGGAAGGAATTTTTTCTGAAGTAGGTGAAGGGAAACTTTAGCAGTAAAGCAAACAGTTGTGATAGGGAAAAATGCATCAGCTTAGGCACCAGTTTAAGAAAGACAGGTGTGTAGAAGATGAGAAGGACTGTTAAGCAAGAGGTGATAGGGCAGAACAATGCAAGAGAAGGGGAGGGGAAGATCTGTAAGCCCGTATGAAAGGTAAAAATTAATCCAGGCAGCAATTAGGAAACATCTACAAAGAAACAGGAGAACAAAAACTACGCAGGAGAGTGCAACCTGAGAGAGAGAGGTAGGGGACTGCAGAAGCAAAACAGATGTCAAAGGCTTTCAGGTTAAGTTTGGCAAGGAGCTCAAGCAGGAAGCAGAAATAAGGAAGAGGGAGTCCTGGTGACAAGAATGTCACTGATGACAACTAGTTACAGCAGACAATGACACTAGCAAACATATCTCTAGAGAGGACTACAGCTTCACTCTGGGAAGCAGGTGGTCATTAGGATCAACAGAGGCTGGAACTTTGCAGCCATCCTCCAGAAATGGAGACAGGATCCTAATGGTATTCTATAAAACCCTGGTGGCAGTTCCCTTTCTTTTATAAGGATGGAGGAGGATTTTTGGGAGGCAGGTGGAAGAGTTGCCACAGAAGGATAACAGAATATCACAGTGCCCAGAATGAGCCCCTCTACCAATATGTTTAACAGCTGGTGGTGCATCACCCAGGGACATGAACCTAAGCATGTGATCTGGTCTAGGTTATCCTGCTCTGGCAGGGGGTTGGACTAGATGGTCCAAGGTCCCATTCAGCCCCTAACATTCTATGATTCAACACACAGTAACAGTCTTCAGGTTTTTTTCCTCTCTCAAATGCCAGCCTGTCACATATTCACACAACTCCTCTGCACAGTTATATCCGCTTAGTAAACTTCACATAACAAACTATACTTCAAATATCAACAAATCAATAGAGTGATACACAGCATACTCTCCTGAGCCAACTAAACTTAATACATCCAAACAGACTATCCACCTCTTTCCAGTGTTAAGATGTCTTGATTTCACACTCTACTTTGAAGGTTTTCTAGCCTCTCTCTAACAAAAAGGTAAACACATTTTAAGACAGAGAGAAAGGGGCATAGAATAGTGATTAAGCTCTAGTATGATGATTTGTCAGAAATCAAATGTTTGAGGCATTGTCTCTTCAGAAATTTAATTACATCACTCTATCTCAAAATTTTAGTCCTGCTTTCCAAGATATTAACTTTCATAGGCACCGTGGAGCTACAGCATAGGCCCTAACAGAACTAACCAGCATGTGCCTGTCAGAGAAGTAGAAAATCTAGAAATGTAATGCCCTGCCCAAGAGTCACAACATAATGCACTAAAATACAGTATCACAGCAAACGGCTCACCTTGCATAGTACGTCTTCCAGTTGCATGCTATTGAAATGAGCTGAAGCATGAGTTGGACACAGGACAATTTAAGAAAAACCTCTGCTGGCTCCCAGTAGAGCTGTGCTGGACCATATTCAATAAGGAATTCCATCATCTCTACAATCTGCTCATGAGTATATGAACAAGCCTGCAGCAGAGTGAGTAGAAAACATTAGAAAAAGATCACAAGGGGTTGCAAACCTGGACATCAAGTCCCTCACTGCTGGGATTTAACTGAAAACTGTGTCCACAAAGAGTAGATTACCACTGTGTCTTGGAGATTGAGTATTTACTTTCTGGTTTATTCCCCAGTTGTAAAAGAATACAGCAATTGTCACTATAATATACAATAATAAGCTTAAGAATAATATCCTTTAAGTTTCTTTGAAGTCCTAAAAGGTTTAAAAAGAAGGAAAGTTACATTAAAATTCTACTCTGCTTTTAAGCTACTTATCAAGTACTTACTAGACTATAATTCAAAATAATTTTCTGTTAAAATATTAAAATAGACAGCAAAAAATTCAATTACAGCTTCTGACTACAAAACATACTGAAAGGAACTACTCAATAAGCTTGCCTTACAGTATTATATTTTATTTTTAAATAGGGAAAAAAAAAATCATGGCCAACACAAGAATCTCCCAGGTCATTCCTAAAAATTATGACGTCCAAAAGACTCATTTCAGCTGTCATTATCAAGTCAAACTTATTTCCAAGTTTTTCAGTATTACGCACTTTTTTGGTACATACAGATTTTGTCCCTTCAGAGGTTAAAAGCATTTTAAAAAAACTACAATTATCAGAAATTACCTACCTTTAACTTAAATGTTAAGAGATGGAAAGGGAGCCACAGCAAATAAGCAGGAACCTTAATCAAATGTAGTTCAGATGAAACTCAAAGGCTGTCCCATATTTTTCTATTGCAATCATTCCACAAGGCAAGAAAAAAAAAATATCTATCCCTATAAATTTCACACCGCCTAGCTATTCCCGTGGCTTCACAGCACAACCACATATTCCTGATGACTTGGTTTGCTTGAAAAAATGCAATAACCATGTTTAAAGTTTGCAACACGCTACTCACCTTGTAGGGGGGCTGTGGATGGACCAGAACTCCACCCTCAGTGCGCTGGAGTGACTGCTTCACCTGTTCAAGTTTGATAGCAAGGTGAGCCTCGAAGTATCTACGCAAGGCCATGCAGGTGTGTTTCCCAGTCTGACGACTGGCAAAGATCTCATCATCACTCAGGAGGGCTCCTTGGTCTTCCAGGTTTAAGATCTCAAGAGTGCTTATCTTCATAAAGTGGGGGGGCACACAAAAAAAAAAAAGTTTCATCATCTTTATTTAGTTTCATCAGTTTTATTCATCAGGAATGAAAAAAAAAACCACCTACAATTCTGAGCTGCACTTGTATTAAACCCAAACTTAGTTTGCTATGCAAGGCATACAAGGACACTTTTTCCAAGAGCTGACAAAAGCTGTCTGCACAGGTAAATAGTAAGTCTAAAAAGAACCATTCCCCCCTCACCATCTGTCTCTGAAGAAAAAGATCCAGAAGTTACATAAATGTAGATCTGGAGGCAGTGTTGTGCCTAATACTATTAGGCATGATATGACACCATACAAAGTGTGTTTACAGCCTGCAGCACTGAAGTCCCTGAATTAGATACAACCCAAACTATTAAGGACTGCACAACAATACCATGCAGACATACCAACTTTTCTACATAACCAGTATAATTTGCACTCATAAGGTACTGTGATTACACACAGTTGTATGTCTCCTGGAACAAGGCTGGATTTATCTGCATCCAAAAGGGTACATGACAATACTGCACATGTTTGTGAAATGGTGAGAAAATCTGAACTACCACTAAGACACCACTGCTTGAGTAACTACTGCTTAAATCAGAAGCTGTACCAGAAAGTTCTCAAGGGCAGCAAGTCTCTGGACAATAATCAAAATAACTGGAAGAAAAATAATAAAACTAAAGTGATCCATGTGTATGTCAATCAGAAAACTCAGCCCACCTTTCCATCTCTTAGAAACTGAGAAGAAAAAACCCCCAAACAAATTCAAACAAAAGAACATAATTCTCCACAGTTAGTGGAGTATATAAAGTACTGTATAGCATATAGTACTATAAAAGGTGCAAAGCCTGACACTAAAACCCTGTTAATCATATAAAATTACAAGCCTTACCAGGTTAACTAGACGTCGAAGGCCATCATGCCTGTCAAAGAGCTCCAGGACAGCACGGAAGGAGAAGCAAATGGAGAAGAACATGGTAGCATGGCAGCAGCCTGAGGCATGGGAGCACTCCATTAGCCATAAGGTATAGTTTACTACATCTGAAAGAACATTATGGGGGTGCATGCACACCTGAAAAGAAAAAGAACATTCTTGAGAAGGACTTCAGATTGCTGAAGAGTTTGTCCAAGGAGAATGAGGACTCTGAGGGGCAAACAGACAGAGGACAATTATCAGTTGCTCCCACCTTGACATAGGGCATCTGAGACATGAAATAAAAGGTCCCATTTCCAGACAAGTAAAAGAAAGCCCCTGTGAGGCCAGTAAAAGGCTATAATGTGGCAATGTAATACTAGCAATTGATCCATTCCCAGACCTAAACACAATAAATACAGCAGCATAGTGGAATTCCACAGAATCCTCCTCCATAGCACTTCAAGCTATCTGAAGAATGCTTTGCTAGAGGCGGATAAGGAAGAGAAGTTTCCACTGAAGAAACAAAAATTCTCCTCTGTGTAACAGTATTACACACTATGTTAAGAGTTCTAGCAAACTCTGCTAGCATCCAGGTCTAGGGGAATTACAAGGACCATCAAAGGCAAATCTAAAGCTTTAATTTCTCTGGAAATAGACAACTGAGATGGTCTTTTTCTTTTCTGCCTCTGAGACATGCAGACCACGTGATCAGAACTGCACCGTTGCATATGTTTATTAGTTACTAACAATGAGGAACTCGGAACCTTCTGCCAGGGTCAGTGCCAAAAGGAACAGCACAGACAGCTGAAGCACTGGCACCAGCTGCTATATGCAAAGTCAGAAGTTAGCAGATGTTTTTGTCTCTTCTCTGCTGCTGTTGGACAGAGAAGACTCTGCTACCACCTCCAACCTTGCTTCCTGTCCGAGACCCGAGGATTGGCACTGACAAGGGACAGCCCCTTGAAACTGGCTGCCTCTGAAATACATGAAGAAAGGAATATACCATAGAAATCTGTTCCACCTGGTATCTGTAGATATTGGAGATAACAGCTGGCAGTTAAGACCATGTCACTACAGAATAGCTGCTTGGTTTTATGACATGGCCTGAGGCTGTCAAGCAGAAGGAATTCTCAAGAAGCACCCTGCTACAGCTTTTGGTTTTCCTTTTGAACAACTATGCAAGCAGCAAAGGGAATCAGAAGGGGGGGCGAAGGGAAAAAAAAAAAAGGATCATAGAAAATATATTCATTACAAAGTTCAGAGAAACATCAAAGCAGGTCATATGCAGCCAGG
>VYZU01002035.1:0-10635 GCA_013401355.1 Ceyx cyanopectus | reverse complement strand
ACAGCATGGGCCAGGCTCTGCCAGGAAGATGTGAAATTTATTGCTCCAGCAGCAACCCCACCAATGCACACGGGCCGTATGTTATTGACTCCGGACATTATAGGCTGCTTCCCATCTGTTTACCAACAAATACTGCTGCTAAAGGTATGGCATTGTGCTTATCGCTACACGTTGACCCAGCGTGAAAAATCTGCCAATTTATATTTTCATGACATCAGTAGCTAGAAATGCTTTTCTTGCCAGCTTCAAACACTTTTCAACTGTTTCATCTAAGTATACTGGGGGAAAAAAAAAATGAAGAAACTGCTCTTTTGAAAATTACTTACGTTGATGGAGGGGGGGGCTAATCTGAGGATTTGAAATGGATTCTTCTTCTCTCTTATTTTTTTTTTAAACTTGTCCAAATGGTTATTCAAACAGCTTGCTCATTAAACTCCTGAGCTGCTAAATTAAAGTTGTCATTTTCAGATCATAACAGCAGCACCTAAAGGAAAAAAAAGCTATGAATTAATCCCAAGAAAAAAAAAATTGAGAACTTTTCATGAAAAAAATCAGTTAAAAAGAGAGAAAGGGCTGCAAACCTTTCCTATCGGGTGAAATGCCAACCAGCTTCTGCTTAATGTATATTAAATTAAATATTCAATTTGGTCATGCACCACTTTCATTGGTGGATTAAATATCAGCAAATATGTCTAGTTGACAAAGATGCTCCACACTGCAGCTGACAAATCCCATGTCAGCTCTGCATCAGTGCTTTGGGTGGGAAAACCTCTTCCTCCCACTGCTGAGACCCTGCAAGACTGATGCCTGGGATCCACATGGCCACAACCACTGCACAGGGACTACCTGTCTTGACTTAAGACCCCCCAATGCCTCGGGTGGCTATGCCAACAGTGAGTGACTAGCTATTCTGTCCTGATGCTGAGGTCAGGGAGCAGGAGTGGAGTCATGGGCAGTGACCCTCTCCCAGCTGCAAAGGCTTTGAAGCCAAAGGACCTCTGCAGCAGGGAAAGAGACCACTGGATTTAATTCCTCCTGATTTCTATGCTGAATTTATCCAGTTGCTTTTCTCCTGTAAATTTTAAAGCCATTCTCCATGCTCCCACAGAAAGTAGGCCACAGCTTGGCTATGGCAGAAGAGCTGTGCCTTCCACTGGTGTGGAACTTGCTGCTTTCTGATGGCCCCTTGCTCTTGTACAGGGAGAAGCTGGACACCTGCCTCAATTTTGCAGGCTTTTCCCTTCCTCCCCACTCAGATCACTCTTTGCGAGGTTGCCGCTCAGTGGGAACCATCCTATGCAGGAGGGTTTCAGCCTGGAAGCAGTGGCCTCCTCCACAGCTCCTCCCCGTCTGGCTGGAAGACAGCCAGTCCCTCCAGCTCTCCGGCAGCACAAGGGTTAAGCTGGGAGGTGACGTGAGCCGGGAAGTGCTCCCATCTCTAGCACCCTGTGTCTTCAGTTCACCAGAGGCCCCAGGAAGGAGTGAGACACATTGGCATCCTATCAGAGAGAAGGGCTATGTCTGGGGTTCTGCTTTGCCTCTCGAATGATGCCCCTGGAGATTTGGTAGCTGTTCGAGACTTCTGGCCCATCAATTATTTAATTCCCTCCAGCCATGTGGTCTCCAGCCCCGAGTGCTCATCTCCTCCAAATGCAGAAGCCTGCATGTGAGGAGGGGTTGGGCAGGGGGATGTGGAGCCGGGGGCTGGGCAGAGGCCCCCTCTGCTGGGAAGCAAAGAAGAGGCAGGGGTGACAGGTACTGCCAGATGAAGCATTATCCTGAGCACTTTGGCCAGCACCTTCTTGCCCAGCCACAGGTCAGCCACAGATGTGCGTCCTTGTTCTGATCTCTTGGGATGACACCGGGCAAATCACCTCCCCACTGCATGCCTCACTTTCCCCATCTGTAAACTGCATCCAAAGATTTCACAACTGGTGTGAGCTTCAGTGACATCCATCTCCTGCTGCAGCAGCACACAAACACATGTGCAAGGCGGTGTCTTGTGATAAAACAAGAGTGTGGCTTTCGTCCCTGTGAGCAGGAGCTACACCACCACAGACATGCTTTTAGTAGATTACTTAAGGTTAGTGATCCCTGTTTGCTGCTGCTGCCCAGGCTGTCTTGAGCTAAAGTGGCATGGCACAGCACAGCATGGCACAGCACGGCACAGCAAGGCATGGCACAGCATGGCACAGCGTGGCGGGTGCTGCTGGGGAGGCAGGACAAGCTGTGACACGCAGGCAGCAGGCAGCTAGAGCTGGGTAGGTAGGTGTGT
This sequence comes from Ceyx cyanopectus, assembly GCA_013401355.1. Classification (NCBI taxonomy): domain Eukaryota; kingdom Metazoa; phylum Chordata; class Aves; order Coraciiformes; family Alcedinidae; genus Ceyx; species Ceyx cyanopectus. Next base: position 8,360 of record VYZU01002035.1, on the reverse strand, counting down.
CGCTGTTACCCAATAAATAACTCAAGCCCTAAAGCAGCCCATTGTAATTACAGGGGCCCCGCGCAGATTGAAAATGAAGAAGAAGGAGGGAAAAAAGGAAATCAAGGTTCAGCCTTCCCCAGGAGGTAGCGCTCCATGGGGGAAGCAATAGAGGGGAGCAGTGATTTATATCTCTCTAGAGGAATTCTCCTTTCCAGGGCCGCCCCAGGCGCCGAACTGCCGCCAGGTTCAGCTGAGTTTCTCATCTGAATATGCATGAGCCAGTAATTAATTCTCTCTGATACTGATCCAGATTTGGGGTTGGGTTTGTAAGTGTGTTTGTGTGCGCTGTGTGTCCATTTTCTCCCAGGTGTGCCGACGCGGCAAGGAGGGACGAGACAAAGGAGCTCTCAGCGCAGTTGTACCTGCAGGATGATGTCCGTGGCTGACTGGGGGCAGGAGGGTGGCCCCAGTCGAGTGGGAACCTCCATGGGGTGGCTCATGGAGGGTGTCCTGCTGGGTACAGAGGGAGGGAGGAGAATGGAGAGCAGAGCACGATCAGAGCTGTGTGCCCAGGGCTAGCCACACCACGCCGTCAATCCCTGCCCTGAACCACATCCAGCCCCGGGCAAGTGCAGGGAGGTGTTATCCCCTTCCGAGAACACTGCAAAGACTTTGTGTTTGCTGAGCCCTAGGAGTGGCGGGGGGGAAAAGAATTTGGCTTTGCCTTGTCCCTCCCACCTTCCTCTCTCCTTTTAAATCTCTTCTGCACATCACTTCTAGTAGTGGGACTGAAGCCCTGAGAAGAGAAACCATGTCTCTAGCCTGAGGCCCAGGCCTGGGGCAGGCCTGGTGTGGGTGTCTGAGCTCCATGTGACAGGCCCTTGTCCTAAGTCTGATCCACAGTGTTGTTCACTTGAGCTCAAAGTTACAACCCACCTTCAAACCAGGGGAAAACATGGAAAACTTTAGAAGAGAGAAACTACTGTTTTCCAACTTCACCAAGCCCACGCCCTGGGGCACAGGTCTCTTCCCTCTGCCTCTAGGGCAGGTTGCCTTGAATCCCTCCTCACCCTTCCCTCAAGAGAAAGACAATAATCAGCTTTACTGCCTTTAAACCTGTCGGTGGGACCCTGGCAGCCTGCCAGGGGCAAGATGGGATTGTCCTGGCACCCTGGCAGAGAGGGATGGTGATTGTAGTGTTGGCCCCCATTAAATCATTGGGGCTGGCCCTTGGCAGACAGAAAAGTGATGCTGGGTCTTCTTCTGTTGTGGGCTTGCTAGAAAAGCTGGCACCCCAAAATGGATGGCCTGGGTCCTGCCAGCATCCAGACGAGGGAGGCAGAAAAGGGGCCTCCTTTGCCACCATCTCTCAGCTGGCCAGAGAGGTGACTTCTGGAGCCGTGCAGAAGCCATGAGCATCTGAGGCATCAAAGGATCATGGTGACATTGTCTGCTGGGCTCAGGGGACCTCGAGAGGTCACTCTCCCTTTCCAGTATCCTCCAGTCATTGGGGATAACCTCCCTAGAAAGCTGTCCTCAACCAGTGGCTCCATGCAGAGGTCTGAGGAGGACGTCAGTGGGGCAATGCCAGATCCACCTGTCATCCAGCTCTGGGTGCTGGCAGCAGGGTGCAGAGCAGCCAGACTCTCTATATCCCTCTGAGGAATCTCTGCAAATGTCTCCAGGCTTGGTGAACAGCGGGCTGGGAAAGGGCAGTGAGTCAGAGCCCTGTTTTGTAACACAGGGGGCAGAGCGCGTGTCAGAGCAGGGATGGCCATGAGCTCAAGTGTAAGGCCCGCCTGGACCTTTTGCAATCCTCTGGGGAAAGGCGAAGTCGGTGTCTCCATCCCTTAATTAAAGTGTGCCACAGGGACTCACTCCCTTCTGTTTACGTGGTTCATGGGGATGGATGGAGGAGCAGCAGCCTAGGATGTGGGGAGGAGGGCGGTCTTATCTCCCCTTGCCTGGGCCAGGACAGCTGGTGCTCTCCAAGTGCCAGCTCTGCCTCCTGCAGCAGTCTCACCCTTGGCCCCACAGTCTCATGCTTTTTGGACCCATGAGCTGGTCCCATTGCTCTACACACCTCCACAATCTCTTCTGAGCGCACATGCAGCTCCTTCCCACCTCCCCATCACCCTCCAGCCTCCCCAGCAGTGGTCCTTCACGTCCCACAAAGCAAACACCCACGAAGCCACGACCCCCCACATGCAACCCATGCCCATCGAAGAACAGAAGGTGACACAGCCGGGATGTCATCTCTGACGGTTTCATGTCCCGCATCACCAGCCTGACCTAGAAACACTACCACATCTCGTGCGCTGAAGCCAGGGGATGCTGCAAGCTCATCCCTCTGTTTTTTCCAGAGCAGCTGAGTGACAGTCGCCCCTCCCCTGCCTCTCCGAAGAACGTAATGAGAATTTCCTCCGAGGAGCAGCTTGCCGCGATGAAATAATCGCCCGAACAGCAGGATCTTCGCCGGGGATTAGAGAGGCTGCTACTTGCTGAGCTAGGGAAACGGCCGACGAAGAGGGAAAACTCCTATTGCCTCCTCCAGCACCTCTGCTCCTTTTCCAAAGCCATTGCCTGCCACAGACCGAGCAAGGTCCGGGGCAGAGCTCAGCCCTGGAAACTTCTGTCTCTGATGCTTGTGCACTTTTGCAAAGTCTCCTTCCACCCTCCTCCTCCTCCTCCTCCTCCTCTCACTGCTCCCTGCGGAGCCGCTCCCAAGCCCCAGCCAGCGGGAGGGGTGGAGAAGAGGTAAAGCAGCAGTTGCCTTTTACAGACAACAGTTTTTTTAGTTGTTTCTTTTTGGACTGGTGAGGCATAAAACGCTGAGCCAAGCTGGTTTCTTTCTGCCTTACACACAGGGGCACTCACCAGCCGGGTTATCCCACTGTGTGGAAGGACAGCAGCAAAGGCTATACATGGATTTCCAACGCAAAGTCGTTTAAGGCAGTTTTGCTTCTACTCTAGGCTCGGTTGCTTTTTTTTTTCTTCCCCTCCGACTTCTGTGGGATCCTTGTGTGACAATCCCTTAAGGATTCCTAATTTTCTTCCCCAAATATCCCACATACCTTTTTTTTTTTTTTTTTTAACTGTTCGTGAAACGTGGGAACCCCAAGCCCAGAGGAACACCCCTGGTTTGAGGAGAAGACACACATTAAAGGCAAGTTCTATCAAAGTGTTTTATTTTAGGGCTGGACTTCGGTTGCTTTTTGTTTTTGTTGTTTTTTTTTCTTTCGTCTTTCGGACACATTTAGAGCCTCACCGCCTGCCAACCCCCGGCTCGGCCATGGCAGAGGGCGCTCCTGCCTCCAGCCCTGGTAGAAACCTGCCTCAAACGCACAGCCGCCGTTCAGAATCGTCTCCGGGAACAGACAGGAGCTGCCCTTGTCTTAAACACACCAAGCGAGAGTCGTAGTCAGCAGTGATCAGAAATCCCGGTTTCCACAGCCCTCTCCTTGCCCCTCGTCCTGCTTCCACCCACCCTCGATGCCGGGTCAGAGTGGGACATCCCATGTCAGAAATTCATCGTCCCCCAAAGGCCCCTCCTGACCGAACAGCGGCTCACCGGCAATGCCCAGAAGCCGTGAGCAGGACACGGTTGTGCGGAGAGTAGCGCTGGTGCCAAGCGAGAGTTTCCTGCGGCAGCGCTCAGCTCACCGGCTCACAGCCGGTGAGGTGGCCCCGGGGACCGGCGGCCGGCTGGGGCAGGGGATCACCAGCCCCGGTGAGAGGTCGGTCGGAAGGTCAGTGAGTGACATAAGGTCTCAAGTGCCGTGGTGCTGCCGGCTCCCGCCACAACCCTGAGTACTGAGCTCCCTCCCTCGCCCCCCCGCCCCCCGCCTTCTTCCCTCGCAGCCCGCCATCATCACCTCACGCCTGCTCCCAAGAGGGGCAGCACACTGAGGAGGAAAGTGTTCCATAGTGCGACCAGTCACAGACCAGCCTGTTTCATGGTGCTATTATGTTTTCTGGGAGGGACATTTTGCCCCACAGATGGCACCCTGTAGCTTCTGTGTCCAGCTGCAATGCACCTGTGGGGACGGGGAGAGGGAAGACAGCGCCATGATGCCTCGTGCTGCGACGCCTGGTGCCAGGCGGTGCAGGGGCTGCCAGAGTTTCTCTGCAGCTCTTCTGAAGCTATGGGGAAGAGCCTATAGGTAACTCAGTTAGCAGCAGCCGGGACAAGCACACTCGCTGCCACGGCCGCACCCCCCAGGAGTTCGGCTCCCTACACAGAGCCCCGTACCCCTAGTCGGGTAGCCCCAGATCCGCTCCGAAATTGGGCCCTGAGCCCGCTCCGGGTTTTCAAAACCACTCGCTTTAGACAGACAGGGGTTTTAGCCAATAAGAATCCGCAAAGCGTCAGCACAGCGTTCGCTCGGGCCTGCCGGCCAATCCGCATCGCTCGATCACTATATCCCGCCTTCCGAGGACAAGCTTTGCCGGTTATTGCCGTGGCTGTGCGGCCATCTTGAGTGTGTCAGAGGCGCTGCTCCGTCTGGGGGGTCCTTTTTATCGCTCTCTAGCCCTTTACTTCGCGCCTTTCGCACTGGGGAGCGGCTACCCTAGGCGCTGGCTCTCCCATGGAGCCGTTGCGCGCAGCGGAGAAGCTCCCGAGGGCTGGCAAAACCGTCTGGTTGACCCACGAAACGCTGCCGGCGCCATATTGAGTGTGGCAGAGCCCCCTCGCTCGCCGCGTCGGTGCCCCGTTACCCTGCGGCGGCGGTGGATCAGGGCAGAGATAGCCCCGCTTGCCGCGGGCGGGGTGGGGGGACGGGTGTGGGATGCGCCGTGGCCTGGTGTAACGGTAGGTTGCGGAGGTAGATGTGCGGGGAAGCTCCCGGTGCGTGGCTAGCCTAAGCTCACGAAAGGTGTGTTTGTGTGTGGAGAAGGGGACGGTGAGGATGACTAACTGCACTTTATTGTTATTTTAAAATGTAAAATAAGCAAACAGGTGAGATTCCCACGTTTCTGCGCGGCGACGGCTGCCAGCACCCCCGGCGGGCTCGGCGGGCCGCCCTTCCCCCGCTCCCTCCGGGAGCGGCGGTTGTTGTTGTGGCAAAAGTTTCCCTGTCGCTTAAAACACAGCCCAAGTTGCGCGGGCGGGCGGCTAGATTACCCCGGCGGCGACCCACCCTGGGGACGGGGCTCCGCCGTACCACCCGCCTACGTTTTCTCAGCCACCACCGAGCCAACACCACTGGCTGCCCTGGTCGGTCACCGTTCCCCATGCGCGGGGAGGGTGCGGGAAGGGAAGAGGGGGTGGGGGGGCGCCCAGCAGCACCGGTTCTCCTGTTATTATTATTAACTCATTATTTTTCCTGCCCTCCACGGGCGGGCGCGCACCCATCCCGCCCCTCCGCAGGCATGCGGGCTGGCTGCGGCGGAGAACCGGTGAGGCTATGGAGGGGGGGAAGGGAGATGCCTCCCTCCTGCCGTTTCACACGGGGGGCGGGGTGGAGGCGGCGGGGGCGGAGACAGCGCGAAAGGGAGGGGAAGGAAGGTAGGCGGGGCTCTGCCGCCCACATCCCCGCGCCTCGCCCACGCTGAGACCGGGCCCGAACTCATCGCCGCAGTGTCGTCGGCGCCCTGGCTCCTGCCGCTTTAAGCGGCCGTGCCCATTGTTTGCTCCGCGGCCAATGGGAGCGGGCGGCCGCGGCGCGCGCGGCCAATGGGCGCGGAGCGGGGCAGCGCGCGCGCCGCCCCCGGGTCTATAAGAAGCGCGGTGGCGCCGCGTGAGTCCCCACTGGCTCGCGCAAAGCCATCTTGGCATTGTTCTGCCTGCGCCGCCGCCCGCCCCGCCACAGCCCCGCCACAGCCCCGCACGCCCCCGCCATGTCCGACACGGCCGTGGACACCAGCGCCGAGATCTCCGCCAAGGTGAGACGTCGCCCCGCGCATCGCACCCCACTCGCCGTTCTGTATTTTTTTTTTTGCTCGAGCTTTGTTTTGTTTGGGTTTTTTTTATTTTTTAATCTTTTTTTTAAAAAAACCTTCTTTTTAACAGCCCCTTTCGCCCTCCTTCCCCCCGCCTCCCTTCACACCCCCACTTCTATTCCCTAACCCCCCCTGTTGGCGGTGGGGTTCCGTGCGGGGGCCGCCACCACCGCACTCGCCGCGCGGAGCTGCCTGCGCCGTTTCTTTGTCTACAGTGTGCGGGAAACGTGCTCGCCGGTGCGAGCCCCGCCGAGCTCCGCGGCCCGCTCGCTCTCGCCTTCCCTCGGACACCGGCGGCGACGGTGGGGCCGTCCCGCTGCCGACGGGCTCGGAGAGCGTGGTGGGGGAGTTAGGGGATAAGCACGGTTGCGGCTCGACACCCGTCTGCGGTAGGGGTGCGGGGGGGAGGATAGCGGCGGCGGACAGCGCTCGCCTCATTCAATCCGCTGCGGGAGCTTGACAGCCCCGTCAAACTTGGGTCCCGCTCAGCCCGTGCCTGCGCGGGGGAGGGGGATGCGGAGGGGGGGAAGCACTCCGGAACATGCGGTGGAGGGTTACAGTGACTGTTGTGGAGTTGCCCCAGGAAAGGGGGGGCAGTTGGTGTTTGGGAGTTGCACTCGGTTGATGCCGGGGGGAGCACTTGCTGTATTCGGTGTTACCCCGGAGGAAAGGGGGGCGGTTGATATCCCCCGGAAGGGGGGGGGGGGGGNGGGGGGGGGGGGGGGGGCACTTGCTGTGCCGGAGTTGCCCCGGACGGTGGGGTTCGTTGTTTCGGAGGCAGAGTTGCTATTTTCGGAGTTATCTCGGGGGCGATGGGGTAGCGGGGCCGGGGGCTCCCTCACCCGGCAGGAGCGCCTCGCAGCGGGATAACTTTGCGAGTCGGTGATGGGGAGCACCGGTGCCGGTGGGGAGAGGTTCTCCCGGGAGTCCCCGCTGCGGCTCTGGACGCACGCCTTTGTCTACGAGCCGCGGCGGAGCGTCCCCCGGGGGCGCCGGGCACCCGGGCGGGATACGTTCCCCGCCAGGTTGTGGGCGGCCATGCGGTCCGTCGAACCCGGGGCTGCCTCCGGGAAAGTTGCAGGAGGACCCGATCCCATCTAGGCGGGTGCGTGGGAAGGTGGCGGGGGTTGGGGCGGCCGTGCCTGAGGGCTTCCCCGCCTTGCGCCCCGGCCGGCACCGGGTTGCGCCGCTCCTGGGGGAAGCGGAGGAGACGAAAAAAAATTAAAAAATCGACGGAGAGGAGGGTTTACAAAAAAAATCAACCAACAAAACGCCGTTTGTGGCAGATTTCGATTTCACTTCTGTTTCCCGCTCCCGCAGCCGTAACCGCCCCCCTGCCCCCCTCCCCCCGCATAGCGCCTGCCCTGCCTCCCCTCCGGGGCCGCGGCTCGGTCCTGGCCGCCTCCGGCGCTACCGGAGCCCGGAAGCAAGGACGCGGGTTGATCCCCATCCCTGTTTGGGGGGACGGGTGCAAGTTTGCCGTTAACCTTCCCCTACCCTTTACAGCGTGGGGGAAGGGGCCTCGTCCTTAGGTAGTCCTCCCCGTGTTATGGGGACGGGGGCTCCGTGCTGTAGAGGCGCGTGCCGGCAAGGTGACCCCCCACACACACCCGGTGGCAAAGCGCGGATATACCGAAGCCCTTCGCCCTCGTCCCGCCTCGCTGTCCGAAGCTCTCCCGGGAGGCTGGGAGGAGAGTGTGTGTATGTATGTGTGTGGGGGGTGCTCCGCCCGGGCGGCGGCTCCGCGCCGAGCGCCGCCCCCGTCCGCCGCNGGCGGCGGGCGGGCGCCCCCTGCCGGCGGCGGCGGCTTCCCTGCCATCTCGGGAGGGCGGACGTGGGTCCTTGTTGAGGCGGAGGGCAGCGGAGCCTCTCGGGCGGGCGTGGTGTGACCAGCCTCCTTTGCTGTTCCCCAGACAGTCAGCCTGGATGTGCCTGTGACCAGAGGCTCTGTTGAAGTGCCCATGCTGAGGCAGCGAGTGCGGTGTGGAGGCTGCTGGGCACAGCTGTTTGTGTTGGCCTGGGCCAGGGAAAGGGAGACGCTGTGGTCCACTCTGCAGCCCTGTTGCTAGCGCAGACGGCATGACCTGGCATCCTGGCAGTGGTTAAACTGAGAGCGGCTTCAGCCGTGCACGAAAGGTCAGGTCTGGAGATCGGTCCAGCTGAAATCCCCAAGAGTGAGCTGTTCCTTCAGTGGCAGAACTGCTTACATTTCGTGAACGACTCTTTGAAACCAGCCATCGGGCACAGCGAGATGTGGAAACTCTGACTGCATGGTTTGCTCCGTGTTTAGCTTGGGAAATGCTTTGTCGTTTCCGTGCCCACGTGCCTGGTGCGAGGCGGTGGCTGCAGAACGCCACGGTGTGAGAGGTCAAATGGTTGTGATTGGTCCCCTTGCTGACGTTGTGAGACTGCGGTGGAGTTGGGCAGTGACGAGG
>VYZU01002029.1:0-12360 GCA_013401355.1 Ceyx cyanopectus | reverse complement strand
GGACAGGCATCTCCTCTGCCCTGGCTCCCTCTCATTCACCTGTGACACAAACCCCTGCTCTGCAAGGGGCTTCCCCTGCAACCTGCCACTGCATCATGGTAAACCCTCACACTGGTCAAGTGGACTGAAATAAACCATGCCTGCCAACTGTTTATTTACACTGCTGTGCCAGTTGCCAGGATCTCTCTGTCACACATCTTAAAGAGCAATGACTTTAAGTCTCTTTTTAGCCTCGATATGTAAATAAGGATCACAAGTAATTACCTTTTGCTTTCAATTGAAATTCCTACAGATTTTGCTCCATGTTTTGGCCAACAGCTCACTCACCCTTAGCAGAATATTCACCACTACATTTCTCTTAGCCAACAGCCATTTCACACTGTTTTGCTGATGCAGGGTTCTGCTGTGCACAGCACATTTTCATGTGGGAGATAATTCCTTCAGAAAGAAGACCTTAAATGGGTGAAAAGCACTGAGGGAAGTCATGCATTCCACCCCCAGCTAATGTAAAAATGGGGCAGGCCTCCACTAAACAGATGTACAAAGATAGGGAAGTTTTGCTAGTATTTATGGAGATATTTGAAAGAAAATGTGTCTTTATGTTCATTCCTAACCTTTTTCCTGCTCCTTTTGAACCATGGTCTCAGCAGAGTCCTGCTTGGAGTCAGTTTCCCAGTACTCTCCAGTGCCCTACAAGTAACACTGCTCAGCATGCTCAGAAAAGGTTTTTTCTGAGAACAAGAAACCTGCATGTGCCACAAGGCTAAACTAAAGACACTTCTACTCTCCTCTGCCTGCAGGCACAGAGTGGAGCAGTATCAGTGACAAATCTACTGGCAGATGCCAAATTTATTCACATCAAGAGTGAAACCTTCTCTTCATATTGTCATTTTTTCCATCTCTCTTATCTGGGCTTATGTATTTGTGCATATACATACTAAAACCTGATGGGAAATTTCACTGCTACTACATCTTACTATTTGGAATGAGAAACAAGAACTTGTGGTCTCTGGAAACAATCTCATGAGATGCCTGTCTGGGTTTTAAACCACACCTTTCAATTACCAGTTTATTTATGTGATATCTCAGGAGTTTGTGACTTCTCAATAGTCCTTTAGTAAAAAATGCCACAATGCAGTGTCATGTACATGAAAATCTTCTTTAATGGCAGTTTCCCTTCTGAAAGCAACCCTATGATTTGCTTTTAGGCTCATATTAATCAATGCCTCATTGGGTTACACTGCTATGTTTGTTATTTGTTATGCTGTTAGCAAACAGATGGGTCTCACCAACCTCAGTAGTTTGTAGTGCAACTTAATACCATCTCCATTACAAAACTCTTTTAAAGCTTAAAAACCAACTGTAATCTGAATGTCCTGTTGCATGGCATGTTTAATTTACATGCATTTTCTTCTGCAGACAGGATTTTCCAACCACATCTTTGCAGTTTTGATGGCAAACTACAGATAACAGAGCAGTCAGCTCTGTGAACGTGGAGTAGAAGCAGACAGCATTTGCTGGGACAGACATGCACAATACAGATCACATCAGCTCTCTGGGGGTAAATGATGGAAGATAGGACTTCTTCCAGTGAGTAATAAGTACACATGACAAGTAGCTGTACCACTGTTTAAGAATATACCACAAAATGGGGAGAGCTACACGGTTGTTATCTGATCATTTCTAGAAACACTGCACGTAAGCAGCTATAAAAAACAATATTTTAAAATAGGTCATAGGCATTAGGAGCAGATTATACTGTACAGGTGGGAAACAATGATTTCTGGCACAAGCAGAGATTATGTTTGTGTTCAACACGTGGGATGTTTCCATCAGTACAAATGCTGAATGAGCTCGTGTTGTTGCAGAGCACAGCATGGATCTTCAACACAGCTCTGCTGCCTTCTGGATATTTCTAGATCTCAAGGGAGTAAAATGGTAGAAATCAGAATCCATGTGGCTTGTGTGAATAGTCTTGTGATGTGTGCCTATAGGAAAATAAGACTGCACACTCCTGACTGCTGCTGGTACTGGGTGAGAGAGAATTACAGTGAAAAGAGACTTGCCATTGCTAGAAAGCACAGTCCTGGCTATGGCAATTCATCCCAAAGGGAGGCTACCATCTCCAGGGAAGCCTTGTTTGTGAATGGCAGAGCACAGGATGGTTGGGTACTCTTCAGAACCCAAGCTGCACAACTTTTCCTCATCCATCTGGAGGAGAACAGGCACAAGACACATTATGGGCACCTCACTATCCACCAATGACTCTTCTGTTTTCCTGCAAGGCACAAAATAAGAACCATCCTGGCTGCTTCACGATGCATCTTTGGACACATCATTCTTCTGTCCTTGTCTTGGTTAAAGGAAACATAAGAAAGGAGAGCATGGCCCCAAATCAACAAGAAGAAAACAGTCACATATTTGTCACACTTCTTACAGGTGACACTTTCTCTAATACTTTAATAAAATCCTATGAAGTTCAATATAGAACAGAAAAAATGACAAAAATACAAAACCCTTGCTTTTCTCATCTATACAGTTTCAGAATAGCAGCTTTTCCTGTGCAGCTACCAACTTGCTCCTCATTTATTCTGCCTTTGCTTTTCTGTCTTGCCTTTGCCACCACCACTGCAGTCTGTCCAGTATGAGCATCCATGGGCAGATTACAGAGGAGCTACTGAAGCACAAACTAGGACTCCAAGTAGAACACAATTCTCCTCTCTTTTTTTTTGGTAGGAAGAAAATACAGAGATAATATCTGGAACATCAAAGAAATGAGTGGAAAACTAAATCTCACACAGACTTCTCATTTACAGCCCAAATTGTTAACGAAGAGTTGAAATCAGTTCCAGACTGACTGCTATATCTGAAGATTCATATGCATTCACAGAAAAGTTCACATTAAGACACACCTCTTGAAGAAGTAAAAAGATTCCCCACATGGTTTCCAGTCACAGGCATGGTTTTTGGCAGGAAACCATGCAGGGAAATGTAAAATCAATTGCTAGTTGAAAACCTGTTATGGAGACAATCTATTCCTTCAAAAAATGTTTGTTCATTCATACATAATCCAACTGATGTGCTTTAAAAGCCTCTTCCTCAACAGAATTTTTAGACAACTGTAATAATTCCATTTCATGCAATATATTTGGGTTTTTTTGGCTGTCGCCAGTAAATAGTCAATTCTGTTGATCATCTTAAATGATTTATTTGTAAGAAGTGAACTGGTCTGCAGAATTTAAAATGTTAATAGCATAGATGTATGGATGTATTTAAACAGAATACAGTTTTAAATAAAATTTTAAATTGGCATGAACTTCAAGCAGAAGCTCAAGAATAGGAAAATATCTTTTTATGGCTGTTAGTCTGCATCAAATATTAAATCAAAAATGCTTGTTTTCCTCAAAGGGCTTTTTCCTCTTATCTATTCTCCAGCTCCCCACCACATTCCTTGCACTCAGCTCCTACTTCTGAGCTCCTAGCCATCAACACAAGCTCAAAGTTCCCGTTTATCCTGTCAGGTTTTTCTCTTTCCCAATCAGGAAAAGCAAGCAGAGTAACTGAGCACTGAAATGACAGATGTCCCTTCAGTACTTGCATTCAGGTTTAGAATCAGCCTACAGCAGCCAAGAACTAAAACAGCTGAGCTCTGGAATGGAGCATGCTCACAGAAGATGAAATCTTCAGGTTATCTAGACAGCTCTACAACTTTGAGCACAGAGATATTGTGGTTTTACCAAAGGCTTTTTATATTGGCCACATGTTCACAAAAATAAGTAAAAAAATGCATTTTTCTAGTGTGACAGCACTTCTCCCTGCTATAACAATTCCCAAATCTTTCACTCTTGAATACACACACAGCACACACTCTTAAAGGGGAGTGGAAATGCTCATGTGAGTGCTGTGTATGTGCCACAGCAGGAAAGCAGCTACAGTCACCTGTGGCAGGCATGAGACTTGCTGGGCATGCCTTCTGGAAGCTTAATATACCTGTAGTTGAGTATCCTGGACCCAGCTGAGTATCCTGGACCCAGTTCAAGAGAGACAGGGATTTGCTGAAGAGAATCCAATGGAGGCTACAAGGATGCTGAAGGAACTGGAACACATGTCCTATGGGGACTGAGACACCTGGGGCTCTTTAGTCTGGAGAAGACTGAGAGGGGACTTGATAAATGGTTATAAATATCTGAGAGCTAAGTGTCAAGAGGAAAGGGACAACTTTCAACTCCTGATACTCTGTGATACTGTGATCTGTAAAACAATAATTCAGCAAAAGCCCACTGACTGTCAGTGACCAAGCAGGTCTGACATCACACCTGCCATGTGGCTTTTTATGCAGGTAGTTATATGTCTGAGATTGATGGAAAAGCAGTCAATCACTATGATCATTACATTATTTTATGTCAATTGTTTTTATGCCAAATTATTTTACCTCAATTTTTTGTGTGTCAACTGAAGATCTTGGATTTTCTTCCAAGGACACTGGGAAGTCATTTAACATAATAATAAAATCATTCCGTTGGAAAAGACCCTTGGGATCATCAAGTCCAGCCACCAGCCCTACTCTACAAAGTTCACCCTTAAACCATGTCCCTCAAAACCACATTGAAATGACCCTTAAACAAAATTATTTTACCTCAATTTTTTGTGTGTCAACTGAAGATCTTGGATTTTCTTCCAAGGACACTGGGAAGTCATTTAACATAATAATAAAATCATTCCGTTGGAAAAGACCCTTGGGATCATCAAGTCCAGCCACCAGCCCTACTCTACAAAGTTCACCCTTAAACCATGTCCCTNATTTGATCAGATAAAGAGGAAGGCAATTATTTACATAACAAAAAAAAAAATCCACAGAGGAAAAAATAATCTTTCATGATATCTTAGAAGCAATCAGACATCAAAACATTGCTTTGATGCAGCCATGTTTTATTGTCTCTCCAGGCTTAAACGACATGCAGGGATGAGTGGGAAATACTCAGAAATTAAAACTTATTCCTGCTATCTATGTTTCCCCTTCAGGAAGTTTAACTTTGTTAGTTTGATGTACTTGCTTATGTAAAGCAAACATAAGGTTTTTTTAATATATCAAAGCAAGTGTGACACATGTCACAGATCTGATAGATGATACAGGTATTATTACAGTTATTGCAGCAAAGATGTTAAACCTGGAAAGTTTGCACCAATCCGTACTTCAAGGTAAATAAATAGTTGGGCACATTCAGTGGTCTTTATACTACAGGTTTTTTGTGTCTCTGTGCATGCCAGAAAGAATATATTACTCTTGAACTCTTACCATTTCAAAACCCTTCTGGGTGTAGTTGTTTTGGCTTTCAAAAACCAAATTTCTGTCATCACTTCAGAGCACCTGAATGTCACTGTCTACACCTGAAACTGGAGAGGATAGGAAAGGCAGGAGGAACCTTCACTCCTGCACTCATGTACTTCATGGGTTGGGAAGAAAAAGCGTTTTGCAGTGTTAGTGATAGGTTAGACAGAGGAAGGACACACAAAGGGAGAAGGTAAATGAGTTTTCTCTGAGCTTTGTGCTGAAATGGCTAGCACTTCAATTAGCCTGATTATGTGTATATAGGCCTGAACCATAGAAACATCACAGGGAGTCAATGGCAATACATTAGTGTCACTTAAAGACTATTTGTGGAAGAGATGTATTTATTTCTAATGTCTCCTGGAAAATTGAAGATGTTAAAAAAAAATAAATTCTAATGCTGTAAAAAATAGCCTTTTTTTATCCCCAAATACTCCAATGTAAAATTTCTGAGAATCACTATTTCCTTTTAATTATATTAAAGATGGACATCTACACAATTATGTATATTTGCATGATCAAAGCCCAGCAATGTCATATTAAATCCTAAACACATATTTTTATATTTACATATTTAGAACATTTTTCTGGTAAAATACGTTGCCAACAAGGAGATGCAAATGAGTGCAGTAAACATACCAGCTCCTTAAATGCTACTCCTTTGCAGAGGAAATGCACAATTGGGAATAAGGTAAAGGAACTGAGAAATTTGTCTCTATCAGAAATGTGTATGTGTCCTAAACTGTATCAAGTATCATTTTGGTATCATTTTTTATATGTTACCTTTTTAAAAAAATACATACTTTATTTTTTCTTTTTCTCAACAAGAAGCCCCTCAAAAGAACTCTCATCATTTTACAGATGGAAATGGTGTCATGTCAGTGCTGTTTTCTTGCATGGTAATCCAAAAGAGTTTGCACTGGATGGAAAATATTAAACCCGTTTTCCGAAATACTTTACTAATCACATTTTTTGCGTATAATTTGAGTAATCAGTGTGGAAAACTCTTATTTTTAGAAGCAGTTTTGTTTTCTCCTCTCTCTCCTTCAGTATTTCCACAGTGTATCCAAAGATTTTCTCTTCAACATCACTCTTGTTTTCTAAATACTTATTACTGTACCATTCGTTTTCTTTAAACCTCATAAGGACAACCTTAAGTCACTACAGAAAAAAAAATACTGCTACATATTGAACTGAATCTGCAACCTCTGAACCTCTTGCAAGTTGATTCTTGGTGTGTTTGTGCTACAAGGCTGGGCAGTGATAAGGCAGCGAGTTAACCATAAACTGCTGGATCTGACACGCTAAAGATTAATGAGAATTACTGATCGAAAGCTGCTCTGCTTCTGCTGCTTTATGGGAAGATGAATTCATTTCCATCTCCCTGTCAGGTACCTGAAAACAAGGGGCCTTATCCCTCCTTAATCTCAATGGGTTACCTTCATAAGCTCTTTAAAAGTTATATATGGAAGCTGGAGTAAGCCGATTAGCAATAGTCGTCTGCAATCGGACATCAGCAAAGCACATAATAATGCTGCAGCAGTGCTGAGAATACACAACGAGCATGGCACCAGGGCCAGCACACAGCACTGTTACTTCAGACACAGAGGGTCACATAAAACTCAGAAAGCACCCACGTCTATTTCTGAAATACCATCTCTTCTATACTGCAACAGCCAGGTAAAATTTCCTGCCTTTGAAGAGGGCACCTTCACTGACATTACTCAGACTACAGAACCCTCCCTGCAGGACCCTTGCTATGTAGACATTTACTCCTTCTCCAGCTTTGACTTTCTGGAGTTCTAATCCTATCAATGATAGCACTCATATCTATTAGGTATATTTGATTGAAATACCATATGTATGCCCAACACTCTCCAAAGTACATTTTGTATTTTTTACTGGTTTAACCCAGCTTTTAAAAATTCACACTAGCATTCTGTCCTGGAACATTCCCTCACTAATATTTTTACTGTGACAGTAGTTCAGTTATGATATATCTATCTTCTCTATCAGACGTGGCAGTAAAACCAATGCTGAGCAAACTATGCCTAACATCCCTTTCTGAACAGATTTCAGCCTGACCTGCATCCTTTGAAATGGTGTATGTGTCATGTTTGCCAATTTGTCAGTCCTGAAAAACACTGAAAATGGAGACCACAATAAAAAGAGGGAGCTGATTAGATGTAAAAAGTAAGGCAGAACAGCGTATACATTAGCTAAAGTTCTGTATGATTTTCCTCTGAGATTAGACAACCTTTTGATTTAATTTTTCCTGACAGTTCAGTATAATATCATAAGAGACAGAATGTCCTTGGTTATCAATTTTGCTTCCCCTCACTGTTTGTCCTTGTCTAGTGCAGAGGCTTTGTCTGGACCACATCACTTTTTAGACGAAGCAAATAAAGTGGAAAGTGTTTTACCCAGAGTTTTAGGTGAAAGTAATACCTGTATACATTTAATCCAAGCCTTTGCATTAACTATGATCTGAAACTGCTGACTGGAAGAGATCCCACTGCTTTCCTTTGAGTGCTATATGCACAGTACCTCTTGAAGTTCTATTTAGCCTCCTTTCTTCTAAGCTATGTAGGCTGCTCATATCCTTTGTACTACAAATAGAACAGATACAGTTAATTGAAGGCATCCTTGCTGCTGAATTTAGCCTGCTACTCTGGTAGTTTTAAACTTCAGAGGAAGTTCCTATAACACAGAATGAAAGGCTACTTTGATTTCCTCTGACCCCATTACAGACCAAAACTTTTTTGATAGAAAGGATTTTTTGGATGCAATAGGAAGCAGTTTTACCCTTCCAGCAATATGCTTCAGGCACTCCCAGTGAGCAGAAACTGCTGATCTTATTGGTATGCAAACACCAGCAAACAGGAATCCTAACAGGATAGAAAAAACTTGTAGGAAAACTTTGATTCTGCAAAGTTAAACTTTTAACTCAATAACAAGCAACACAAAAAAATATATATTAGAATTTGAGGTCAAAGACCTTAGATTGGCCTGCCAAGTGTTTTTGAGAATGCTAAATTCATTCTGGCACCATTACCTTCATGCCTAAATAATTTTTAAATGTGTGCAAACAGGCTGCAGTGCTGGTGAAGTTGACAATACACAGAACTGATCAAATCACTGAAAAATCTGAAAAAGCAGAAGCTTTTCAAGTTTTTTTATGGAGTTTGATACTACTTTTCAAGGAAAATGTACTTTCATACTACTTTTAAATACTTCAATACATCTTTAAGTAGCAGGGCGTTCAGTAGCCTGTGATCCTGATAAGACTGTTTCCATTTTAAACTCTACCCTATATAGAATTTCCATTGCTGTGGTGTTTTGCTCTTAAATAAGACTGAGTTTGGAGGTCTTGACCCCATTTTCTCAATTGCTTTTTCTAATTTAACAGAAAAGGTTTTGAGGTTGGGACTGGAAATACCTCACTGTTTTATGATTCTGGATTAATTTCTTTTGTTCCTAATATTTTATATGGCTGTGTTTCTGGAAATTATTTTTTTTCCAGGTCACTGAACTGTAAATTACAGTGGTAGCTTTCAGGAACCTGGGGAAATGATATAAATTAATATATAATTATAAATTACCATGTTGTTTCATTTAGAAATACATTTTCTCGGAATGACCACTAATTACTTCCCACATAAATTTTCTGAAAATTATTTATACATAACATCTTTATGGGTGAGTCTGAGCAAGGCTGATGAATTTGAGGTGATTTACTGCTACATACCTCACAAGGGTTTTATGCTGAACACTGCAGGGCCTTTTCCACTGCAACCTTGCCTCTACAGTGGCAAGCTGTGCAAATGTTTGAGGGGAAAACCAACCACCTGCAGCACATGAGAAGCAAAGGACAGCAGAGTCTCCATCACTGTGTTCTTGCCCTGTTGGTGTCATACAAAGTTGGGTCTCAATTTGAGGACTTAATAAATCAGGTCTCTAATTAAGCCCACTCCACCCAGCTATGTGCAGGGGGGGTTCTAATGAAGGTCTCTAAAGCAGAGCCCTCCATTTCAGAAGAAAGGGATATATATGGGAGTTTTTTCTTTATAGATACCAGAAGCAGGTACCTGTACCATGGCCTGAACACAAGCCTGGGGGGGATTTGTTTTCTGTTGCCCTCCAGCACTGCAGCATCAGCCCTGGATGTCTCTGGCTGAGAGAAGTCAATCCCAGAAACCAAACAAAGCAAAGACCAACAACACGTTCCAGAAAATGTTCAACTGTGCTGTGACACTGGGTGGGGGTGGGTATGTTTTCTTCTAATGAGGGCTGAATATTAGTCACATCGTTGTATGTTGCTCAACACTGCTGATAATGTTGATAAAACAGGATGATTGCTGCACTAAAAGGACATTTATAGAAAAATTAGCACAGATGGGGTGAAATTATAAATATGTTGTCTGGACATCTGTGTCATTTAGACAGAAAAACCTAAAATGAGTCATAATTATCCACATTTAGCAAAAGAGGAAAGCTTATTCACTGGGTAAATAATACAGTATGCCTTTGGCCCCCCTCCAGCAAAACTATATAGGCAGCAAACCTTTAGGCTCACATTGAATACTTGCTGATTCTTATATAGGAACAAAGAAAAACTGTCTTTCTCTCATGGTCAATCTATAAGAATAGTAACTGACCAGTTCATTGGCTTGCTTCCCCATATTACATACATTCATTTATGAGCTCAATATGCTAAATGACAAAGTCTTTAAATACCACTAGTAATTTCTAGAGACTTGCCAAATTATAGAACACAAGAAGAAACACCCGAGAAGAGCTGAAGGACCATGCATAACATTAGCTAACCTAAACTGGCTTAATCCTAAATGGAAGTTGGTTTTCAGTTCACTAGAGGTAGTCTCAAATCTGCTTTTTTTTTAATATGAGCATAGCCATGTTTCTTCTAGTGTTATTTACTTTCTGAAGTTTTTTTCTGCCACTATAAAGCTATATAACACTCAACAGATGATCAAAAGAATTCCCTAGGACTTTTAACTTACTATCAGACATTGGTTTTGAATATATTTTCAGTCACAAGCATTTTATTTATCCTTTAGGATAAATAAATAATAATATAAATAAATAATAGTGTCCTTTGAGCAGAACTGTTTATTTCAGAAATGGCAATAAGAAAAATGAGAGGTGGAGTCCATTTCAAAGGTAATTCTCTCCTCCAAGACATAAGTTTACCTAAGGGTGCTGTGTGGCATCCATTAGATTTTAAATGGCTTGTTCTCTTCTAATTGGATTCCAGATTATTATTTTTGCCAAACACAAGGTTTTTTGTGTTCTTCAAATAATTAGGTTTGATTGCAAATCAAATTACCTCGTTTCAAAGGCTTGTTTCCCTCTCTGAAATGCCCGTTACAGACAGACTACAGATGACTAAGCCTTGTGTCATCTCATGGCTTTATTAGGAAAATGTTCTAAGTCCTTCACTTTCTCTGTAATCAGAACTATAATTTCTTCAGGTTATTTTAAGACCAGGCTACAGCTAAAGCAGGAAACTCAGTTTTATTCTGAGCTGCAGACATGTCGACACAGCAAAGTAGGGCTCCAGTTTTATAGGCTATCTTCTTACATAAAGCCTAACACTGGTATTCAATTCAAATTCTCTGTGAGATGCAGCATGCTGCCTACTATCAGACAGCTCTCTTCGTGGAATGAAGAGTGGCACAAAAGTTTGTTTTGATAATCTGTTTATAAGCTACCCTTGAAAAAACAATATAGGCTCAGTATGGGCACACACTTCTCTCTCTCGGTCGCTTCTGTAATGAGCAAGGAAAACACTCCTGTGCACAAAGAAAAAGAAGTGAAAATGTACAGCAGAGATATGCCCTCAAACTACCTAGTAGCAGGCTCAAAGCATGTGTTTCCATTTAGGTTTTCAGCTTTATGAGTGGCATTTGTTTCAGTGAAATTCCAGTGAGTTACAGAAGTCATTCCACCAAGGCAGACTACTCTTCATTCTGCTAGGACACTTAACCAGGATGTAAGCTGCTACACTCATAGTATAAAGAAAGTGCAATCATCCTTCACAACTAACATTAGAGAGTAAAAAGTGCCTAACAAACCTTTGGGAAGAAATACAATGAACTTGAGAAAGCTAACGTGATGAAATATCAAAGCAACTTAGCAGCAACACTGCAGCCACGAGGTTTTCTTGGGGCTGTGAAAAGAACAGACCATGGTTGGTACTCCACTGCTTCTCCACGGCCTCCAGTGGGCCTCACAGCTAAAATGTCATCTCACATTTTATTTTCTATTGCCAAAATATAACTTCACTCTTTTTTTTTTGCCAGTTTGCTGCTTGTAACTCAGCAGAGTATCTTCAATGTCTTCTCAAGCTCTTTAGAGAGGTTGCTCACAGAATTAACCTGTTACCTTCCCCCACACCACATTACTCCCTGCATTGTTCCTTTCTCTCTATTCCTCCCTTCTCATTTTTCCTCACCTAATGAAACCTGTTTCTCAACTCTTTTTACTTTTAATGTCTTTCATGCTACCTTTCCATTCTGCACTGTGTACCAAGAAGTAGACAAAAAGGAGCTGATACTAACAGAAGAACTTACTGCTCCAGGAGTAAAATCCTGCTCTTCACAGGGAGAATCCAACCATGTTTTTCTCATGTTTTTCTATCTAGCTTCCTTACCTGTGTCTTATTACCTCTGGGAGAAGCAACATAGTCCAAATGTATTATTAACTCTCATTATTACTATAGTAGTTATCAACATTATTGCTATTACTGTTAATAAATAGTTGAATATTCCTGAAGCTTTATAAACTAGTAACTAGATTATGTCCCTAGTGGGAGTTACCTGAAGTGAAAGGGAGACAGAGAAAGAGCTTCCTCCTCTCCATAACACTTGCCTTTACAGCTTTGAAGCTGTAGGCATTGTAATGAATGTTGATTACAGTTTACATCATGGATTCAAAGTGGTGCTGACATTTGAAAAACTTCCTTTAAAACCACAGAAATCAGGGACTTTCAAAAATGAAAAATATTAAAT
>VYZU01002028.1:0-20292 GCA_013401355.1 Ceyx cyanopectus | reverse complement strand
AACTTCTCCCTAATTTCTAATCTGAGTCAGGTACTCTGGGGTTTTGCAGACTGAGTCCTTTGATGTAGAAAGAATCAGGATGACTTCATGGTTTGTGACATGATCTCAGCTCCAGGCTGATCTTCAAACCTATCCCCGTGTTATAGAATTAAAGAACTCTTTTGGTTGCAAGAAACCTTTAAAATCCTTCTTTTCGTGCCTTTCTGGTGGCACTAGTGACCTGCCCAATTGGTTCTGGGTTGTCTCAGCTCCTCAAAAATCTCTTCAAGACATAAATCTCTTCATACATAAAAAGTGCTAGGGATTTATAAAGAAAAATGTCCAGGACATATCTGCTCCTCAAACCAGCTCTGCCACAAATTTCCAGTGATACAATAGGTCTTATAAACAGATGTCAATATATCAGAGGACTTCTAACCATGGACACTGCTCAGCAGAATAATAGAATCATTAAGGTTGGAGAAGACCTCTAAGACCATCAAGTCAAAGAGTGCAATATTATAATGACCATTAAACCATGTATTAAAGTTCCAGTCCACAGGGTTTTTTGAACACCCCCAGGGATGGTGACCCCCCCACCTCCCCAGACAGCCTGTTCCACTGCCTCATCACTCTTTCAGTACAGAAATGTTTTCTGATCTCCAATCTAACCCTCCCCTAGCACAGCTTAAGCACATTTCCTCTTGTCCTATTGCTAATTATCTGGGAGATCAACACCCACCTCACTCCACCCTCCTGTCAGGAGCTGCCAGAGCCAGAAGGTCTCCCCTGAGCCTCCTGCTCTCCAGGCTCAGCACCCTCAGGTCCCTCAGCTGCTCCTCATCAGACATATTCTCACCAGCTTCATTGCCCTTCCCTGGACCTGCTCTAGCAGCACTTGTGTAATACCCAGGGGCATCTGAAAACCCAAACCACCTAAAATCTGGGGGATAGAAGTGAAGAGATGTGCTGAGACAGTGCACACGATGTGTCTTTGCACAGCCATGGGTGGGCACAGCCACGTGCAATGCAAGAAGGTGAATCTCTGAAGCAGCAGGACTGGGCTGAGGACATCTCTGTGTGGAGCTCAGGCCAGGCCAGGTAAAAAACCTTTGAATCCACCTTTATGAGCAGCCCATTTTAAGGGAGTCGCTCTGCTGTGTGCAACCACAGAGCAAGGAGAAAGTTTACTCAGCCTGGAAGGGGAGGGAAGGCCCCTCACTGGCTCTGAAGAGCAGGTACTGTTCCTTCCCAGTGCTATTTCTGGAATGCTTTGGAAGCACCCTGGCTTGTGCTAAAATAGTGTACGAGCCTCGACTTACCTCATGTTGTGAGAAGAGGAGAGTGGTTTGAGGCCAGCCTGGAGAAAGGCAGCCAGGCTGTGCCAGGGCAGGAGGCACACACAGCCCTTTTGATTCCCCGAAAATTGAATAAGGAGTAAAGATCCACAAGGCTGGAGGTGGGAAAGTATGTGTGAAATTGGTGCCTCTGCTCCGGGGGGAGGTCACCTGGAGAGAGAGGTCGTGCAATGCTGAGGGGTTGCAGGAGGACCATGAGTGATTCCTGCCATGGGCTGGGAGGTCTGGAGGCTCTGGCCATCCCACCAGAAGGCTTGCAGGAAAGAGAGGAGGTCGGGGAAGAAGTGAGGTGCAGGAACACTCATTTTGGGGGTGGGTTTGAGGGATTTATCTTTGTGGAATCATAAACAATAGGTGATGTAACTATCTCCATTTCAAGAGAGATATCCAGATATCTCGAGATATTCAAGAGATAAATCCAGAAAGATTTAGTCAAATAGTGAAAAAAAAAAAAGGCATCCTTCAAAAAAATAAAAGAGCTGAGTCAGTTATTCCCCCCAAAAAGTCTGATTGAAAGTCAGTGCTCAGCATTGTTCCCTGTTTCATTCACCAGCAGAGGTGTGGGTAGTGTCACTGGGGACAAACCCACACACCCATCCTTGCTCCTGTATCAAGTAGCATAATTTTTTGATGCTGAGGGTGGTGAGACCTGTCCCAGGCTGCCCACAGAGGTGGTTGATGCCCCATCCCTGGCACCATCCCAGGTGAGGTTGGATGGGGCTCTGAGAAACCTTCTCTAGTTGCAGATGTCCCTGCACCAACCTGTGTTGGTCTAGATGACCTTGAGAGGTCCCTTCCAACCCAAACCAGTCCATGATTCTACTCCAGGAATAAACCCCATCCTTGTCTTTTTTTTTTTCCCACTGCTTTGTGGGCCAGTCCTATAGCAACAGGTCCAAAAGGTGAATTAGTGGTGAATAGCTAATGCTCATTTTGCATCAGGAATGGAGGTGTTCAGAGTTCCTGCAGATCTCTGGCTGGTGTTTGGCATCCAGCAGTTAATTCCAGGCACTAGCCCAGGACGTGACTCCTATTGTCCACAGCTCTGAGAATTTATTAGCTATTGTCCCATGGCTCAGCCCTCCAGACACGCTTCACCCCTCACACATCCTGCTCACAAGCAGGACAGAAATTCAGCTGGAGGGCTGGGGGGAGGCAAGCAGGCTTCTGGAAAATAAAATAAAACAAAAAAAAAAAAAGGAAAGATGCAGCTTCAGCTGTTTGCTCAGGAATATGTGGTGATGGAGCTGAAATCAAGGTTAGTTTGGATTCAGGGGGAGCTTTACAGAACCTTCATTCACTCCTGGTGACTCGGTCGCATAAAGGGCTACTGAGCAGATAAAACTTGTAACAAATGTGAATTCCTCTCTTAATTAAATTACAGGAAATTAAAAAAAAAAAAAAGGCACATTTCACGGGCTGGTAAGGGGAAGAAAAAGTGATATTTGTCCCCTCTAAAAGAGGTCAAGTATCCAGACTGTTTAGTCCTGGATTTCAATCTCCTTCCTCCAGACTGCACAGTGGAAACATGTAGACGCCTGTGCCTGCCTGGAGCTCAAGAGACAGGTCTGTTCTCCCAGGGACAGGAGCTGCTCTCTCATCAGCACGATGGGATATATTCCCCCAGGAACTCTATGTCAGGAAGGGCTAATGTACATTTGGGTAATGCACCACTGTCCTTTGCATTTCATGCATGATCCAGCACCCTGGGCTGCGCCCCAGCAGAGTGGGCAGCAGATCAGGGGGGATCCTGCCCCTCTGCTCCCAGGGGAGACCCCCCTGCAGGGCTGGGGCCAGCTCTGGAGTCCCCAGCACAGACAGGGAGCTGTGGGAGCAGGGCCAGAGGAGTCCCAGCAATGCTGGGAGGGCTGGAACCCTCTGCTGGGATAGACTGGGAGAGCTGGGGGGGTTCAGCCTGCAGAGGAAAAGCTCCAGGGAGACCTTCTGGGGCCTTTCAGCACCTCAAGGGTCTGTCAGAAAGATGGGGACAGGGTTTGGAGCAGGGGCTGTTGGGACAGGACAAGAGGGGATGGTTTGAACTGCAAGAGGGAGATTTAGAGCAGAGAGGAGGGAATTTTGGCCACTGAGGGTGTCAGAGGCTGTGCCAGGCTGCCCAGAGAGGTGGTGGCTGCCCCATCCCTGGCCCCATCCCAGGGGAGGTTGGGGGGGCTCTGAGCACCCTGCTCTGGGTGCAGATGTCACTGCTCCCTGCAAGGAGGTTGTACTAGATGAGCTTGAAAAGTCCCTTCCCACCCAAAGCATCCTCTGATTCCTTGAAACCATTGGCCATCCCTACCATGAGAAAGCCACACTCTGAATAGGTAAGAGGAAATTCCTGAAAACCCTTACTGGAAATTGAGCTGACTCCTGGAATCCAAATGACTCAGCAAGGAAAGAAATGGGATTTCTTAAGGTCTCACTGAAAAACCATTTGAAGTTTGAAGGCACCTTCCCAGCTGCAGAAAACACCAGGGCCCTTTCCAGCATCACCCTGGGACTCCTGCTCTCTCACACCTACGTGCAAAGCTGGTTGTGAGAAGGGATCCTTCCCTCTCCAGGTCTCACACCTAAGTTCTCCAGGGCTGGGAGGTGAGAAAAGCATTCCCAGTATGACCTGACCCAAACTCTGAGCTGTGCTGTGCCCTTCAGAGCAGCTCAGAGCCTCCTGCTACACCCTCTGTGACCCTGCAGGCATCCTTGCAGTTGCAAACATGAGCATCCCGACCCAAAGTGCATTCCTTGCTTAATCCTGAGAGCTGCTCGTGGAAAAGGGGAGATTTCTATATATAGTGCTCTGCACAGCCACTGGGTTATTCTGCCTGGGTGGAGGGGTGTCTGTCCTCTGCAGGGTGCACCACAATTTCAGCCTTGTTAATATAGATGAGGAGGGAGAAAAAGGGAGAGAAAGAAAGTGGGGAAAGAAAAAAAAAGGTCTCCTTTGTAAGAAAAAATATTTGTGAAAGGGAGAAATGGCTGGTGGGGGGGTGTCAAAAACCCTAGAAGACTGAGTTTATTCTGGAGCCTCCTGAGGTTAGATTTAATCATCTCCAAACACACAGTTTTGCTCTTAATACGACATTAATTTCCCCTGCAAGCTGAAAGATGCCTTGATATTCAGTGGGAAGTTGTCCTTTTCCCATGGCTGAGACCAAGGATGCAGCTCATCTCTCCAAACCTATTCCAGCCAGGCAGAGCCACGACTGGGAGGGAGGATCTAATTTTGATCAGACCATAAATACAGTTGCCATGTCTGACAGGAGATGAGTGAAAAAAAAAACCACCAAAGAGGTTTGTGCTTTGTCTGAAGAGGTGTAAAATCTTGACCTGCAAGCCTGGAGCCTCTTTAGCTGCATTTCTTCTTTCCCCTTTGCCACTGACAGACTTCCAGGGCTGGTTTTCAAGCTCTCCATTCAAGCAGCATTGTTATTTTGGGATGGATCCTGCTCACATTCACCTAGTGTGGCAAAATACCAGCAGTACCACCTAAAAGGAGGTTTTCTTCTTCCAAAGGTGTTATTAAATGGAGACTCGTGGCTGGATTGGCTAAGGGGGCTGATCTTCCCATGTTACCTTCATGCTGCAGGCTGCTGAACCTACGAGCTCCTTGCCAAACAACATGGATCATGGAATCATTTAGGTTGGAAAAGACCTTTCAGATCCAGTCCAACCATTAAACCTGCACTGCCAGGGCACCACTGCCCCATGGCCCTCAGCACCACAGCTCCAGGGCTTGGAAACCCCTCCAGGGATCATGGGGACTCCAACCCAACTGAGATGTCCACCAAGGTCTGTTGAGCATCTGGCACTTTCCATGCTATCATTCCATTCAATTCCCTGTGATTGGGTAGGGGAATTCCCAACTTACCATGACACTCTGCTCCATCTCCCTTGATGACACGTCTTAAAGTTGCTTGTGAGTAGGAACCCAAACCCTGAACACAGGAGGAAACCACTCTGGCAGCTCTCTAGGCAATGCTTGGTCCAGGCAGTAGAAGGACATCATCACTTTGAATTAAAAATCAAATGCCAACGCTGTAACCCCAGTGTGAGGACCCTGGAAAAATAAAATAAATTTCAAAGGAGGTTATGTGAATTAATTTTTCAGTTTGGGGGCATTATCATTTTATATGCCTCATGAGAATTTCTCATGGTGCTTTGTTAAGTTAAAGTTGAGCATAGGAAAAAAAATTATCTTGTTAAATAATAAATAATTAATATGATAATTTTGCGCCCTATATTTTTTTAAAGCGTTTTGTAGAGCTGCATGGATAAGGAATATTTCTGCTTCACTGAATGAATAAAAAATAAGTGAATAAATAAAAGAACAGTCAGAGATCAAAGAAAAACAAAAATCACTTGTTTCATGGGATTTCTTGGGACAGTAGGAAAGAAAACCAAACCAGAAACAACACGATCAACATTTTGGAGTTCTAGGAATCGTTCTGCTGCAAGTTGGGACTTCCAAGCCATATCTTAATCCCTGAAAATGTTGGACTGAAAATTCTGTTTTCCTTGTAGTATGTAATTTTCCAGAAGTTGCAAAGGCTGAGGCTTGAGAAGAGGATTTGGTGGACCTGTTAGAGTTTGTGGCAGGGAAGTGGGCAGTGCTTCCTTTATACAAAGACACCGAGGCCCAAACCATGACATCAGTTGGACACAGACCATCTTCTAGGGATGCCAAGGAGTTGTAGGCAACGACCTTATCTGTTCCTCACCACCAGAGGCAGATCTGCTCAGCAGCACCATATATATCATATTTATACGTATGGAAGATGCTGACCTGCCCGTGTGGGAGGTGGGTGTGATAAGCTCATAAGCTGAAGATCAGTGGCAAACCCAGCTTCTGTGCAAGCCCCTGGAGGAGGAGGTGATGGAGGCAAAGCCCTGGGGCTCCTAAATGAGGGCGAGGGAGAAACTACCCATGGAAGAGCCTTTCTTCCTCCTCCCACCACTGCCATGATGGGGGAAGCCACAGCCTGCTTTGAAGTGCTGTCCTTCAGGCTCTTGGCCATCGTTTGTGCTCAACCCTTCCAACAAAAGCACAGTCTCTTGGTGGCAAGAGGCTTGGCCGAGGAGCAGAAGGCAGGCTTTTTTACATTAGGGGAAGGGCTGTGAACAATTTTGCCTTTATCACCACAAAAGGGACTGCAAATCCCTCAGAGTTATGGATTCTGGTCCTGCAACTTGATCTCCTGAAACCAGTCATTTAAGTTAGGAGAAATCTTTTCATTATTATTATTATATGGTTTGTTGTTTTATTTTAGAAGAGAAAGAGAGAGAGAGGAGGGAGAAATTGGCTCCGAAGTGGCTTGAAAATAGCATCTGCAGCCAAAGAGGTTTCTTTATGTGTACAGCTTTGCCTAACTCTACCCTGTAAGGATATGAAAGAACCAGAAGGCTCAGACCAGATTTCTCCATTAAGAGATGGAGCTTAGTCCATTTTTTGGCACCACATAGAAAGTCAATATTTTCTCTTTCTTCTTTCCTGGCTGGATTTGGTGGAGCAGAGGGTCTAATTCCCAGCTCCAGTTTGGGAATGAAGGCAGGCACCCTACAGAAATCATGCCCTGCACAGTTTTGGTCCTGGCTGTTTCCAGCTCTTTCACACTCACTTGAACTTCTTGGACATTCAAGGGGAAAATCAGTTTTTTAGACCCCAAAATGCCAAACCCCTCTTAGTTTCTCCTCCCCCAACGTCTACAACCCTCCCCACCTCATGCTACTGTTCATTAAGAAAATGCCAATATGGTTCATTTTAGCATTTAACAGAGATGAGAGAACTGGTTCCAGATCTGTGCTTTCAGAACTGGTTTTTGTTAGAGTTGCCACGACAGGTTGGGAAAGGAGCCCAGAGTGGGTGGGTGGAGAGATCCCAGCCAAGGAGGGCTGGCTGGTTCCTGGGGAGCAGGAGCTCAAGACTTTTCAGAAGCTTGGGTTTTTCCCCTCAGCTTTGCCCTCTCTCAGCTTTTGGCTTTATTTTTAGCCCAACTCCATTTGGTGTTGGTCTCTCCACATACACCAAGCTCCCAGGAGAAGGGCCAGCCCCCAAACCACCCCCCAGCCTGGGTGCAAGTGGTAAACTAGAAGATATTCCCAGCTTTCCACTGTCCCTCCTACAGCACCGTGACTGTCACCTCTTCATGCCTTCCACCTCTCAAAATATCCCATCTTATATGTCACCCAGGCTTGTCTTCCCACGCATGTCCCTGTGCACTCCCACGGGTCTGCAGGATGCTGAGACCTGTTTATATCACCACAGAGCTGTTCTGCTTGGCAGAGAATGCCTCCACCCTGAGCAGCCTGCTCCAGCCTTGGACAACCCTCAAGGGGGTTGAAGAAAAATTACTCCTCAGCTCCAAACTACACCTGGTGCAACTTGAGACCTGTTCCTCTTGTCCTGTCACTTG
Organism: Ceyx cyanopectus; assembly: GCA_013401355.1. Classification (NCBI taxonomy): domain Eukaryota; kingdom Metazoa; phylum Chordata; class Aves; order Coraciiformes; family Alcedinidae; genus Ceyx; species Ceyx cyanopectus. The sequence continues at coordinate 12,548 of VYZU01002028.1, read as the reverse complement.
TTCCTTGGTCAAATTTGTATTAAACTGACAAAATTGGCCAGAATGCAGGAAAATCTGGAGGCAAGATTTGATTGGATGTGACTTCTTGTCTCTGCTGTCAGTTCTACCCTGGATGGCTCTGCCCAGCAGCTCAAGGATGGAGGCATCACCCTTTGCAGCCCCTGCTTCAGGGGCACAGGCATGAGTGTTAAAAGACTGGTGTTTTAAGATGTTGCTAGGAAATTTCCTTCCTATCCGAAGTCAGATCAGAGCAAATTCATTGANAATATATATAAAGAAATATATATATATATATATATATATAAAAGAGGTTAGACAAGAGAATATCCAGTGCATACAGAGATGGGAACAAAGTCAAACCTCAGCCCAAGCAGCCCTGAAATATGGAGCTTGTCATGTGGATATAGGTTCAGCCATGGGAAACTGTCTGGATTTTTATCCTGAGATCTTTACCAGCTCCCATCCCTGGCTTATTAAACACTGCTCTGCACGGGAAGATTTGGTGAGTCCTTTGAACCCTTTCTCGGAGTTTTTCTACATGATTTACATTTCTTCAGCTCAGACATTTTTACATTCAACCCACAAACGTTCCCCTCCCGTGGTATTTGAGGTTACTGGGCTTCAAATAGCCCTGGTTCATACCCCTAACTAGGTTCACCTATATTTGCCTTCTGTTGATGGAGTCTTCAGCTAAACCACCACATTTTCAGGCTTTTCCCACAACCATTGAATTAAAGTAGCTAACTTTGGTTTTTCTCCCCTATTTTTTTTTTTTTTTTAATGAAGCATGATATTTTTAAGGAGTCTCAGGAATCCAGAAACTGGAACTATTGGCTAAAAAAAAAAAAATAAAAAAAATGAGGGAGCCTTGCAATAATAAATTGGCAGTTATGGAAAAGCAGGGCTGTGGTTTGCTATTTATACTCGTGTCTGATCTCTTTGGCTCTTGTCTGAACTAGATCATTTGAGGGGATTACTGCTTTATTTGTAATGCACCAAACATATCCTTGGTATGAAAATGAGCCTCGTACAGATGTGTTCCTTGGGTTGCATCCTGCACACACATACCTCGTAGTAAATCAGAAACAGAGGGAGGGAGCAGATTTACATGGGAGGGGAAAAAAAAATGGATTTTTTTTTTTGGTGATTTGTTTGACTTCCTAAGATTGAACAGCCAGCTATTGTTGATATTAGCAGCTAATGCAGATGAAATATCACCAGAGCTGCTGCCAGCTTATGTTCTAGCAAGGCTGATGGGTTGGTTTTGGGGTGGGATTCTCCTCAGCTAATTTTACAGCTCTGAGTTTTAGTGAGTCGAGCTCAGGCTCAGCTCCTTTCAGTGACACAAAGCAGTCCAAAGCATGCAGCAGAAGACCCTACTTAGTTATCTTCCTGCCCTTTATCCTTCCCCTGAGATACTTTTCACTGTTTATTATTTTCCTGAGATATTTTTCACTGTTTTCATGACTAACTCTTCTTGAAGATGGCTCTGGGAGCAAATCTTTCTGCAGAGGAACCCTTGTTTTGAGTAAGACAAAATATCTTGCAGAAACTTCACCATTGTTATTACAGGGAAGAAATAAATGGTGCAAATACTGTGTATAACTTTTTTTTTTTCCTTCAATTGTGAAATATTTCATGAAATGTCATTAATGCTGCTTCATTACTCCTCCTTGAAATGCAGTATTTATTGTTTAAAAAAAAATCCAGGGCAGCTGCTTCTCAGTACTCACCAACAATCCTTATCTTTTCTGGATCAAAGACTCTTTGGTCTGTGTTAAAATAGTTAAAAAGACATTTCCTCTGTTTTGTGGGAAACTTCAAAAGCTTGTTTCTGTTTGGGAAGCAGAACATATTTGTTAAGGTTCGTTTCCCATCCAGTGACAAAGTTCTGAGCAGTTGCATTTGAGCTCTTAAATACTTGCTTCTATTCACAGAACTGCTCCCATCAAGGGATCCACTGACTTCTCCAACTTCATGATCATATTTTAGGATGACATTTTAAGTTGTATCTCTTCTGGATCAATTGCACAATGATTTTTCTGCATAATGAAACAAAGATTTATTTTTCTTTCCCCCAAACATTAACCTTAATCCTATAAACTCTACATTACAGAGAATAGCAAAAGCAGGACATATTAAATGATTCCAAAAATCAAGATTTGACCTGTCAGAATTCACAAAGCTGTGGAAAACACGTTCAGTAGTTTTGTACATCCAAACATTTTAAGAGGTGAATATATTTCACTCGAATGAAGAAGGCAGCAGTGAAATATTTGGCTAAATAAAATGTAATCATCCTTTGACAGTAAGAAATGAATATTGTGAAGATGTGTGCATTCAGGCCAGTCTTGTTTAAAAACTCAGTGAAGTGTGGCAGGGAAAACTAGTTGAATACAAGGAGTTTTCTATCTGTCACTAGAAAGTATGTCCCCTGTTATATTTATTGCTTTACAGCTGTTGAGCCACAGAGGACAGAATTTATCTTACCTAAATTTAGCCACGGAAATGTTAGACAGCTGGAATGTCAGCTATTTGAGGGATTAGCCCAGACAAATTTGGTGTGATGGATGTTTTAGATAAGCAAAATTTCCCTGAGATGATTCTTTATGGTAAGATAGGATCTGAAGGTTCAGCCTCCTATTCAGAAGGGGCAAAGGAAAGAATTAACAGAGTATGACAGAAAGTTTCTTAGCACTGGATTCAAATCATCTCCTGATGTAGAAAAGGAGGTTTTTTCATCACTTCAAAGCACCCACCTCGTTTCCCACCCTCACTCCCAGCCAGCCAACCAGAAAATGGCCAACTTTTTGTTTTCACACTAAATCTGCCAAAGGAATGAGGGACCAAACAAACAAAACTCAGTCCCTTTTACTTGTATCAGCAGCAAAGAAATCCAGTGATGGAAATGAAGAGAAGCTGGGGAACTGAAGTGATGCAAAACACTTGGTTGACATCTGTTGGAGTGAGTTTGAAAGGAACAGCTTCCACTGGGAGTTTCAGCCTTGGCTAATGAAGCTGCAGTGTGCACGCTGCTAATGACAGCCAATTAGCAACGACCTGCTCTCCTTTCTCCAAGGTCCTGCACCTGGGGTGGGGAAGTCCCTGGGATCGACACAAGGCTGGGTATAAAGAGGTTGGGAGCAGCTGTGGGGAGAAGGAGGTAAGGGGGAGGAGCTGGAGTTGAACTCCCTGCTCTGGCACCCTGGGCTGCACCCCCAGCAGTGTGGGCAGCAGATTGGGTGGGATCCTGCCCCTCTGCATCCAGGGGAGAGCCCCCCTTCAGGGCTGGAGGTCCCCAGCAGAGCCAGGGAGATGCTGGAGCAGGGCTAGGTGAGCCCCAGCAATGCTGGGAGGGCTGGAACTCTTAGCTGGGATAGACTGGGAGATCTGGAGGGGTTCAGTTCTTTCCAGGGAGACCTTGGGGCCTTTCAGTACCATCAGGTGTGATGGTTTTAATCTAAAAGAAGGACATTTCCATTGAGAATTTGAGCACTGGATCTGTCTCATTGTATTTTGTGCCTCATGGTCATGTTGATGATGCCACCATCAATACTGCCTTGCCAGACAACACCTGAAATATTGATTTATTTTTTTTTTACCCTTAAATCAACACAAATTAGGCCTTCCATTGTGTTGAAGGGTGAGTATCATAAAGTTCTTGTATGAGAATATGGAAGAACATTCAATAAACAATTTTTTCTCTCTCCCTGTCCTTATGGGAACATGAATGCTTATTGCAGTATTATCTATGCTCTTTCATCCTCATAAAGTAAAAAAAAAACCCTCAACTTTTAATTAAAACATCAGTCTCATCTTCTTCATAGATAAGAAAACGAAGTTTTCCCATTAGTTCACCATGTTTACAGGAAATAGAGAGGAAATTCTTTGCTCACCCATCATAAATTCTGGGTAGCCTTAATGAAATGTAAATGTCTCCCCACCCCACCCATTCCCTCATGAACAGTGCAGTCAACTTGCAAACTACTGTAAATTGTCAGCACTTGAGCAGCATCTATTTTAGCAGAGAAGAATTGTTGATGCCACTGATCACTTTGTGCCTATGAAGTAGCATTTGTTGCTGTTTTCTCCTCTGGGAAATGGAGAATCCAGCAGATAGCAGCTGTCAGTCACTCCTGCTTCTGCTTCTGCTCCTTCCAGAGCTGCCTGGGGTTTTCCAGCACTCATGATGGTGCAGAATGCCCCTGCTTGGTTGCAAAGGGCTCACGACCTCCTCTGAGCATGACTGATGCTGCCTGAGATGGAAATAATGTGCCTTATAAAAACTAACTGCCTTTTAAATAAACACTCCCTAGATTACAGTAGCTCCCATCAGAGGCTCATTTCCAAAAAGTGCTAAAGAAAACACTGGAGAACAAGAGAGCAGGAAACATGCTGGAAAAATTACCTTGAGATAAATACTCTTCAAGTTTATTTTTCTACTCTGTTTTAATGAGCTAATAGCTGGGGATATTGCAGAGATGGAATTACATTGGCTAAGTGGGTTTGCATCTTACCTTGTTGTTTTTTCACCTCCTAGGATTTCCTGCCGTTGGATTCTGGGGAATTTCTGTTATGCTAAGTGCTTTCTTGGTATGGAAAAAGGAAGGAATCCCAGCAGAGGAGCGTTTTGTAAACAAGCCTTGGCTATTGGAGCAAAGTTCTGGTGAGCACACGACCTTGCTGGTTTTCTGTTGGGTGTGCAACATGCCTAGCACATCTGACATTTTTCTGCATGCAAACGTTTGTGTTTCTCAATGCTCTGGACTATTTGAGATGACAAGATGTCATGGTGAGGTCAGGGCAGCCCATTAGAGCATCATAGACACCCTCTGCTAAGCCCCCTCTCTGCCCAAAGGGGAAAAGGAATTAAATAAGGGAGACTTACTGGTTAGAAAAGGAAATTATAACAGCTTTAATGAAAATAATAATGGAATATGTAGAAATAGAGACAAAACCAGTATTCTTTTCTTTCTCAGAAAGAGAATCAATTGTGTTTTCTGGTCTGAAATTGACTGCTAATTTGGTTTTCCTCTCCAGTGCTCTCTGAGTCTCTCCATGAGAGATATATTGAAGACATCCTTTCCTCTTTGAATTACTGTCCAGTCCACTGCTTTCCATTCAGTTTTCCACACAACATCCATCCTGGTGGACAGGAGAGGTTTTGCCATGTTGGCATAAGGTGGTTTCCATGGCACCTGCTTAGTCTTAGCGATGGCTTTTTCACCTCTTGGCTCAAGAGTGGATGTGCAGTAGAGGGGATAGAATTCCATGGGGTGACACTCAAGGTTAAAAAGTAAAGTGAAATTTTATTATAAAGGTTCTTCCTACTTCTTTTGAGATTTTGCTTGACCCAAGGAAGCCAAAACAGAATTTTTATGGATTTTCTTTTTTAACTACTAAACCTCAGATCCGTGGGTTAATGCACATAGGAAATCAATTCTGCCTGTGGTTTGGCTGAAGATGGAACCATCTAGCATTTTTTTGATCAGAACTATCTATAACTTCATATTAAAAAACCGAGGACCTCTCCCAGTCAGGACCAACACGCCTCATCCAGAGCTCATCTCAAGAGGCAACGAGCCTCAGGCTCTCTGCAGCTTGCAGTTGTCACACTGCAACACAGCCACCCTTGTTCCTCCTGAGCAATTCCTTTCACTCACCCAAAAAAAAAAAAAAAAATTCCTATATAAGTGGGATGGTGGAGCATGCTGTTAAATGTTTATTACTGAAAATTTGAGGGAAACCACATGGATTTGCTAGACAAGACTTACAAAAACAAGTCGTAATAAAAACTTTATAGCATCTCCCCCAGCACCCTCATGTAGACTTCCTATTTTTATTTTTATTTTTATTTTTATTTTTTAAATCTTTTTAATGAAACATAGGCATAAATTGATGGGCAAAATTTGCCTCGCTGGCTGCATGGCAAACATCCATCTGTGACTCTGCTCATCTGCACCAGATGAAGACTTTTCCTGTTACCACTTGAAAAATTAACATTCAACACACCACTGAGATTTGCACTGTGAGGGGCTGAGCTGCAGGAAGAAGCTGAGAGGAACATTATGTTTCTGTCATAAATTCCTTTTATTTTACTTCACTTCTTGCTCTTCTCCACTTTGGAGATGTTTACTATGGAATGGATAGGTGAGACAATTATAAATGGCCTGATTATCTCAGCTTAATGAGCTACCCAGGGCAGACCTCAACTGTTTATTTCAAACGAGGTGCATTGTGCAAAGGAATTCTGCTTTACATAGCAAAGCTTGGGGAACGGGCCAATACATCAATTTCCTCACCTGGCTTTTTCTTTTGGCTTCAAAGCACTACTAATAAATCTGTAGATGAAAAACATTAATATCAATATTGTGTAGTGTTACAGGACTGCATAAATTCTCAGCTCTGTATAAGATTGAAGCATTTACAAGATCCCAAGAAAAAGGAAGAAAATCTGCAGTGTAAAAATAAGAGAGTGAAGAAAAGACTAAAAAATACCAGATCTCCATGTCCAATCATAGGCTAAATAGTCAGAGGGTTAAATTGCAACAAGGATGAATCAGATTAAACCTCTGTACTAAAAACAAGTCCACCAAGACCTGTGTGATGGCTTGGGGAAGGAAACCTTCTATGAATTAATTGGGAAGACCAAGAATTTCCCATTCCTGCAGATTTTAGGTGATGGGAATGACCAGTAGGCTCAGTCCTGTCATGACAGAGGGGAAAAATTAGATTATTGTCTGAGATGTCAGCCAACTCCTTGACTTCATTTGACTCCTTTGACCTCATTTGACTTCACCAGGTCATCTGGTCCAATCTCCCTGCAGGGAGCAGGGACATCTGCAACTAGAGCAGGGTGCTCAGAGCCCCATCCAACCTCACCTGGGATGGTTTCAGGGATGGGTCTTCTACTGCCACTCTGGGCAACCTGTGCCAGTGTCTCACCATCCTCAGCATCAAAAATTCCTTGCCTCTAGTCTAAACCTCCCTCTTTTAGTTAAAACCCATCACCTCCTGTCCCATCCCAACTCATCTTCCTCACAAACACTCCGGGGGACTCTCCGTGGCGATGGCTCCTTCCCATGAGGTCACCTTGGTTACTGAGCCCATCAAGGTTTCAACATGATGCCTTCAACTCAAATCAGATCCTAAAGGATCAGATGACAGCAATTGCTCCCTCTGCATCCAAAACACTGCCTCTCAGCAGAGAGCTATGTCTGGAATGCACCGTCATTGTGTTACACAGGGGCACGATTTCACTGCAGGGGATACACTAAACCCCTGAAAGATGTTGGCAGATCAACAGATCATGCCAGAAGACTCTGCTCAGATTGCTTTTGGCATGGCTGCCTTGAGACAATTCTAATTCAAACCATCTGGGTTTAACTATATTTAGTGATATTTATTTGGATTTTGATGCTTCTATTTTGTTGGGTTTTTTTTCTTCAGTTTAATCCATATGGCTGTAAAGAATTTCCAAACAAGCAAGAGCAAACGTGTTGCTGATCAGCTAATGAGAACAAGAGGTGGCTAAAAGGGGCTGGCAAACCCAGCTGAAGGGCACAGTCTACCAATGAACTGGCCATAGGCAATAGGGATGTGGAGCTTTATTTGTTGTAGGGATGTGACTGGAAACTAAAGCAGCTCTTTGTCACGCCTGAGTGACTGGGAAGGTGGGATTAGTTCTGATTCCTAGTGGGAATCCTGGTAGACCTTGAAAGACCATCCAGCCCCAAGGCAGGAAAAATTACATCTCTACTCCTCCTGACAGCAGTTTATTTAAACTCACCTGAAAGCTTTCCATCAAGCAAAAGTGCTCTGTAAGAAAGCTTCCAGCACACAGGTTGAACCAGGGGAGGTTGAGGTTGGAGCTGAGGAACAATTTCTTCCCTGCAGGGCTGTCCCAGGCTGCCCAGGGCAGGGGTGGAGTCCCCATGACCCCTGGAGGGGTTTCCAAGCCCCCATGGAGCTGTGGTGCTGAGGGCCAGGGGGCAGTGGTGCCCTGACAGTGCTGGGGGTTGGTTGGACTCCATGAGCTGGAAGGTCTCTTCCAACCAAAGCAATTGTGTGATACAGAAATTCTTATGTATATATCTTCATAAATGCAACATTTCCTTGGCAGATTCATTGGAACACAGTGAATTATTCAATTCCTGCTATATGTGCAGGTATTTACACAGTAACCTACAGATACTCTCAGGCATGTATGTGGCAATCCAAACACCCAGTATATATATATATATATAAAAATTTGTGTATTTCTGCCAATGTAACAAGCCAGATTGGAAGCAACTATGCTTTGATATCAGAACCTCAGAACATTCTTACAGAACCACTTTTGGGTTTTGGGAAATGCTTCCAAACTGTCAGGCATATCTCTGGTTTGTTGATATCACCAAGTATGAATCGGAGTCATTCTTTCCAGGAACTCTCTGCTTCTCTTACGTCCTTGTGGTGTGCTGCAAAACCAAGATGTGACTGGCCTGAGCTACTGGCAGATCACATGTTTCATCCCATGGTCTGGACCCAAAGGTTCACTTGTGAGCTCACTCCATTGCTTGTGAGTTTTGATCTGCTCTCAGACATCCCTTTGAGACCTTGAAAGGGTCTTCTCTCTCTTCTTTCTCTCTTCTCCAGAGAAGGAGACTCCACAACCTCTCTGGGCAGCCTGGGCCAGGCTCTGACATCCTCATGGTAAAGAATTTTCTCTTCCTGCTCAGATGGAACCTCCTGGGTTGCAGTTGGTGACTTACCCCAAAATATATTTTGGCTTTTTTCTGCACAATGTCATCTTTGAAGAAACTCTTGTAACTGAAACTGAGCAGGACCAGCCTGTTATCTGGTTTATGTCCTTTTATTTATTTACATCAATGTTTGCTACAAGATCTGAGGTGCTCCCCGTGGGTATGGGTTTTTTGTTGTTGTTGTTCACTAGATAATCTTGGAGAAGGCTGGGTCTTAGTGGGAGAGTTTCACCATTTTGTGATTCCTACACAAAAAGTGTAAGCTCAAAAGGAGCAGATATCTGTCCAAATCTTATTCCAGCTTCTCGAGTCTGTGTGTGGGAAATCTCTCTTGGCAGATCTAAAGAACTAGAGGAAGGAGAGCAGAGTACAACACCAGAGGGGAATTTTGGAAGCACAATGGAAGTTCAGTTGGATATCAAGACCAAAAATATGTTTGGCAGACACCTTTTAATAAAAGATATGGAGCAGCAACGTGCCAGCTGCTCAGCAAAGGAATAAGAGGGTAAGAAGATAACTAAGGCAGACCAGGAGATGTAACTAGGAATATACCCAAGGGCAAGTCCTGGGTATGAACAGTGTGGGGTTATCTTGGGATCACATTCCTTGTCCTCAGGCTGAATGGTGTCTGTGCATCACAAACTGATCCATGGGATGAGTTGGATCTTCACATGCTTTGCACTTTCTTGAACACTGACTCGTCTGCTGGAGCTCAAATCTCTTTTCACATCCCTTTGGCTTCTTTGTCCTGGTGGAGGGTCTCCAGGGTTTCATGAGCATGGAGCAGAGCTGCCCCTCGAGTCCTTCAGCCCAGGGCGTTCCTGGTGTTCTACTGCCAGTGAATATGTGATTATTGTTCCCAAGCTGCTGATTCAGATTGGGTTCCAGCCCTTCACGAGGGTGGTTGAGTTTCACAACCAGGCCAGAAATTCACCATGTGAAAAAGGAAGATGAGTATTTTTGGGTAGTGACATGAATGTTGCACCCGTGACATCATAAGAAAAGCATCCATGTTCTGTTTTGATGAAAGCCCAGAGGAACATTCATCCTACCTGTTATAAAGACTGAAAGTTGGAAAGAATGATCACCTGGGAGTGTTCATTTGGGCAAAGAAAAGGTGGCTCCTCTCCCATCTCATGAGTGATAATTAAATGACAAATTGCCCCCTAACTTTTCTAATAGGAACTAGATTATTTTCCAAAGAAAATAAAAATCAACGCTTAAAAGAAGTAGGAGACCATGAACTCCACAAAATAGCTATTAATTAGTCTTGTTAATTGACATTTAACACTTTTTCCTGTTGATTTGTGCAGACATCTACTTTAAAAGTTTGCCGAGGCTGTAACACACAAAGCATTTCACTTCTGTTCCTCCTCCCATGGTACCTAAATAGTCTCAGGATTATACACTCATTTTCTACTAAATTCCACATGGAGCAAGAGCAAGAGCACATTTCCACTGAGTTTTGTGTTTCAAGTGCTGCTTCACTACTTGGTATCTTCGGTGTTGTATTTTCTATTTAAATTACTATCTTTTTTTTATTTTATTTTTATTTTTTTATGAACAACAAACATGTGTTCTCCTGATCCCAACAGTCAGAAAGTAAATGATGGATCCTGCCAGACAATCTACTATTCTGGTCCATATCCCCAGCTGGTATACATCAGCATAGTTCCCTTGAAGTGAGTGGAACTCAGTGATTTATAGCAGCTGAAGGCTTGGTCCAAAAGCAGCAGTTTGCTCTTCATTTGAGCTGATGCTCCCTATAGGCAGCAGTCTAATATTGGTCAGTCCATACACTCTGTGCAACTTGGGAGCAGCAGCAGTAATTACAGAGAAAATTCTCATTTTTTACTGTTATTTCTGTCCTCCTCCACCTTTTTCCCAGCAGCTTCCCTCTCACCTGGTCCACCACATCCAGATGTATGCAGCTTCTTCCTTTCCTTCCAGTATCTTCTCCTCTTATTTAACCACTCAGGTGCTAAGGCATGGATAGAAAAACCAACGAGCTGGCAAAAAAAAAAAAAGGAGAGAAACAGATTTCTTGGAAGTTCTCTGTCTGCTTTTCTATTCTATTTTTTTTTTTTTAATTAATTATATTTGAAATGCCATTGCCATTTGAAAATATCTGACTTTCTGTTTATAACTTGGGTATATAAAAGTACAGGGATTGAGCAGATGTGGTTTGGAGCTTCGTTTTTTTCAACCAACAGCTGACAAGACATCTGCTGTGCTGGGGACTGAAGAAGCAACAAAATAAATTGTCTTATGGTTGCAAATCTTCTGAAAACACTTTTTTTTTCCTCCGGAGAAGACACTCAAGCTGTGTCCATCTTACAGCTCCAAGGACAGCATTCCTCACTGGGACAAGTTGCACAACCACTTTGGGTTGGCAGGAGAACATCTTTGACGTGCTCCCAATGTGTCGTTTAAAGATGTCTGGAGGGTTTCCATCAATGGTTGTTGTTGAAGAGAAAAATGAAGTTTCAACTCGAAGATTAATTTTATTTTTTAACATTAAAATTCCCTGATCTACTTGGGGGAGATGCTATTCTGTTGAGAAGTCAAATATTTGAAAACTGATATATTTTGACCCCAAATAGTTCAATTCCAATATCTCACGATGATATTTCATGAAAATTATTAGCTTTTCTCAGGTCTTCAGTTTTCTCAGAATTCACATTCTCTGTACAATGTCCACTACTTAGTCTCAGGAGGAGGGTCACAAATTGCAGTCAATGGAGTAGGATTCGTGGGTAATCTCATCTAGGATTCCTCTCCAATGAAAGGTTGGCCCAGAGGTTCTTTTGAGGTCTCTTCCATCCTGGGCTCTTCTGTGATTCCACTGGATTTATCAACAAACTGGGTTTAGTGGTGACCTGACAGTGCTGGGTTAATGGTTGAACTCCATGATCTGGAAGGTCTCTTCCATCCAGAATGATTCTGTGATTCCATTATTCTATCAAAGATCAGAGAATCAGAAAGCACTGTGGCAGTATTCCCAAATTTAATCAGTTCAGATTTTGGGCAAAAATACTTTGTTTTCACTTATATTCTATTTTTCTGGTTCTTAAATCCATATTTTTTTTTTAAATGTGGGAAATGTCTCGACGAGCTCTGTTCTCTTTGAAGATGATCCTGGTCCATGTCTCAGGAGAAACTTATCATACCCTGATGATCAAGGGAATTTTGGAGGATTCACAGCTAGCCCAGCCTCTCATGTAGGTCTCTAGGGTTACTCTGGAGCAGCTTTTTGGCTTTACTGCTAACATCTGCAGTGAGCAATACTGAAAACTGAAGAGTTTATCCCCCTGTCCTTCAAAACCTATTAATAGGAAGAGGATTTTTGGTCAGTTTTTTTTTGTTGGTTTTGTGTTTTTTTTTGCAGTTGCTGGGACTCTGGGGGATCCTCCTGGAAGAGATGAATAGTGGATTTAGGACAAGATTAGCTGCATTGATTTGGCTGTTTGTAGAAGGATTTACAAGGCATTGGAGAATCTTTAATCCATGGGATTGATCCAAGACATCCACCCAGCAGTGGTTAGCCAGGTAATTAAAACTCAGGATGTACATCCTTGTTTTGCCTTGACATAATATATTTAAATAAAGATACACATCCATACGTGCAGAAATTGCATAGATGGGGCTGTTTCCTGATGAAAAGGCAAAGAACCCCCTGAAGCTGTGAGGAAGGGCAGATCTGGCAAGGTATTTTGGTTATCAATAGGTCTACACAGATAAACTAACCAGAAGTCAGGAGGGAATGTGCCACAGGTCTAGAAAAGTATCAGAAAAATTAAACAA
>VYZU01002027.1:0-15626 GCA_013401355.1 Ceyx cyanopectus | reverse complement strand
CTATATAAATTAGAGGATGGAGAGAAATGGCCCTTGAATGGGCCTCTCAGCTATAACACTCTGTTACACTCTGTTACTCTTGTAACACTCTGTTACAATTAACGTTGTTTCTCAGGAGGGAGGGTAAATGGGAGGAAGCAGCTTATACAGATATGTTCTTTACTCTCCGTAATCACCCTGAGTGGCAGCGAGACTGCAGGATTGGTCCATCTGTAGATCCTTTGATTTTAGCCTTAGAAAAGGACAGGCAGGATGAAAGAAATCATGAATTACAGAAATGCTGTTCTACATGTGATATTGGGCAATGTTGCACCAGACCGGACAAAATCTGGGAACCCATAGAATTGCCAGAACATTTTCAGACTCTGTGAAGGAGAACTCAACCCCCGGGGGACCACAAGAGGCCGGAACCCTCCCCTCCAGGGAGTCCGGTGTCCCACATAACACCTTAGATAGATAGATAGATAGATAGATAGATAGATAGATAGATAGATAGATAGATAGATAGATATTAGGGGTTGGAAGGGACCTAGAAGAACAAGATGTGGTCCAGGAACCTATGGACGAGGCTGTGGGACCAGACGGGGGAATGGTTTTGATTAAAGTATCTTTTTCCTCATTTGATTTAGAAACTTGGAAAGGGGTTTCTAGGAGATACAGAGATGACCCTATAGGAGTATCAAGGCATTTTCAATTTCTCATAAAACAACATAATCCAGATTGTGTGGATATACAATTGTTGCTGGATCAGGTGACAGAAACAGAGAAACAATTAATTTTAAAAGTAGCCCATGATTTGCCTACGGATCAGTTGAAAGGAAGGTGTAAGGATATTAAGGATACTTTTCCTTTACAAGACCCTCACTGGGATCCTAACCAACATGCAGAAAAGGAACTTTTAGAGACATATAGAGATTGGGTTATTAAGTGAATGGAGAGAGCCATCCCTAAACAATTAATTGGTCAGTACTATATGTAATATGCCAAGGACCAAGAGAGTTTCCCTCTGAATTTCCCTCTGAATCTCGAGTACTGTGTCCAGTTTTGGACACCCCAGTTCAGAAAAGATCGAGATTTGCTGGAGAGTCCAACGCAGGGCCACCAAAATGATTAGGGGAATGGAGAATCTCCCGTATGAGGAGAGGCTGAGAGAGTTGGGGCTCTTTAGCCTGGAGAAGAGGAGACTGAGGGGGGACCTCATCAATGTCTATACATATGTTAAGGGTGAGTGTAGAAAGGATGGAGCCAGACTTTTCTCAATGTCATCCAATGACAGGACGAGAGGCAATGGGTGCAAGCTAGAGCACAAGAGGTTTAGGCTCAACACAAGAAAGAACTTTTTCTCAGTAAGGGTGACAGAGCTCTGGAATGGGCTGCCCAGGGGGGTTGTGGAGTCTCCATCTCTGGAGACACTTAAGAGCCGTCTGGATCTGTTCCTGTGTGACTTGGTCTAGGTGATCCTGTTCAGGCAGGGGGATTGGACTAGATGATCTTCTAGGTCCCTTCCAGCCCCTAATATCTGTGATTCTGTGATTCTGTGAATTCTTAGATAAATTAAGGGATACCATGAGGAAACACACCCCTTTAGACCCAGGATCAGAGATTGCAATCCAGCAATTAGTATCCTTGTTTATAGGACAATTAGCTAGGGATATACGGAAGAAACCGCAAAAACTAAAGACAGTGGAAAGCAGAAATCTGGAGAGTCTTGGAGCATGGAGGGTATACAGTAATTGGGAGGAGGATGAGAGGAGAAAAGATAAAATAATATTGATAGCTGCATTACAAGAGACCAGGGGGTCAGGACAGTGAACACCAAGGGGACCCTTGCAGAGGGATCAATGTGCTATTTGTAAAAAGAAGGGTCATTGGAAATATGAGTATCCCCTGAGAAACCAGGGAAAGTCGGGGACATGGAACAGGATCCAAGCCCCTGTAGAAAAGGACTGACGGGGACCTGGGGACTCTACCCTAGCAGATCCACTGGTTAAAATAAAGCTAAGGGATAAACCAAAAAGTATGGACTTTTTAATGGACACTGGAGCCACCTATTCCACCTTAAATATGTCTCCAACAACAGACCAATAACAGACACTCTCTTTTAACATCCCTCCCTCCCCAAAGCGGGAGAAAAGGAACAAGGGAGAGAGACTTAGTGATTAGAAAAGGAAACTATAACAATTTAATGAAAATGAAAATAATGGAATATATACAAGTATGTACAAAACCAGTACTGAACCCAACCCCCCTGATGGCAATTACGTCACCGTCACTGATGCTGTGGAGTTGGCACAGAGAGAGTCCAGACTGGGCCCCGCAGCAAATGGGAGCTGTGTTCAGGAGCTGGATTCTGGCACTGGGTTCAGGAACACACCGATTGGGATCAAAGGCAGTATAGACAGAGTCCTCCTTGGTGCTCTTAGGGGGAGAACCCCTCAAGAGAGGAAGAACGCCAACAACCCGAGCCGAGAGCCTAACCCATCAGCTAGCTTGCTTAGCCTGCCAGTTTAGCTTTCATCCCAACAGTTCAGCTTGTGTGCTTTTCACTCCACACATTCTCCCAGAGAGACCCTCCGACCTCAAAGCTTTTATATACTGGATATGACGTATATGGGATGGAATACTTCGTTGGTCCGTTCGGGGTCACCTGTCCTGTCCACTCCTCCCCGCAGGTGTGGTCTTTCACTTTCTGCACCCCTCAGTGCGATACACAAGTTCTAGCAGTGGCCTTCGTATCCTTGGTAGTAACTCTAAACATGAGGTGTTATCACTGCTACAAGCAGACGCTGTCTGCAAAACATGCTGCTAACTTCAGAAAGTGCAGTTAGTTAGAAAATCTGAGCTGAAAATCAAAATCACTGAACAGAATATGTTTGGTTCTTACTCAAACTAGGACAACAGGGAACACTGAGGGGACCCTTGCAGAGGAATCAATGTGCTATTTGCAAAAATAAGGGTCATTGGAAAAATGAATATCCCCTGAGAAACCAGGATAAATCGGGGACATGGAACAGTATCCAATTCCCCGTAGAAAAGGACTGATGGGGACCTGGGAATCTACCGGTTAAAATAAAGCTAGGGGATAAATAACAAAGTATGGAGTTTTTAGTGGACACTGGAGCCACCTATTACACCTTAAATATGTCTCCAACAACAATCAGTGATGAATTTGTAACTGGCCACCATGACAAATGATATATAAAGATATGTCAGATCATATATAAAGAGATATAAGAGGAATAACCCTTTTATAGAGAGACCTACTGTTTTTTATTCTTTTGCAAGGTGGTTCATACCTTGTTTAGGAGTAAGCAAATTAGAAAAGGCTGCAATAAATAGTTTGGCCATTGTAGAACAGATTGGAAATAATACTGAGTCATGGGTGCTTCATAGTTCTCTTAATGTTTAACTTTCTGTATAATTTATTTGGGTCTTGCACAACTGCAGCATGTTCTGTAAAGTAGCCTAGGTAACGGCTCATGACAAAATAGTCCGTTAGTTCAATTGTTTTTAACTTGTTGGTCGGGAAGGCTAAAAGGAACCTAAACTCCAAAGCAAGAAGAAACTTGTTAAGGCCAAAATGGCACATCTCCAGCGGAAAGGTCAAAAGTGCTTTATTAGTTAAAAGATCCTATTTTGCTTCTCGGTGTGCAAGCTAGGTGGAGCTATCCCCCTTGCACCCAGTGTGTGTGCGAAGCGCCAAATAAACATACCTGCTTTATAACCTTTCACTGGTTGTAAAGTTTGATTCTGCAAGTCAATACGGCAGATGACTTATTAGCCTTACAAGAAGAGGTAGGACAATTGGCAAAAATACCTATCCAGGACTGAATAGCTCTAGATATGATTTTGGAGTCAAAAGGAGGGGTATGCACAGTGTTAAATATGAGCTGTTGTGTTAGAGAATCTCAACAGATATGAGGTTTGGTGACAAACAAGGATCTTACATGAGATCCAAAAAGATGATGCCTCCTTGGGTTTTCTGAGATTTGGAACTGGTTAACATCTTGGATACCTGAACTAGGTTTGTGGCTGAAAACATTAATTGGGGATAATAATATGTATAACAATAATGTTTGTCTGTTTATATGTCTGGGTAGTTGCTTGTGTAACTGCTGCAGCATCTTGGGAGACAAAGTAAAGAAAAATTACTATATCTGAAGTTGAGCTCTATTGACAAAGATAAAAGAGCTCAAAAAGGGGGGGAAATGTTGTATATCAAGGACAGAAATATTGTAAGGGGCCTCAGGCAGGAATGAAAGCAAGGATATGAACTTCTACAACTGTGACTGGCACATCTTGGAGGAGGCAAGTGTTGTATGGGGCCTCAGATAAGAACACAATTAAGGATATCAACGGTGGCTGGCACCCTGGAGGAGCGCATAGATTAGTGGGCTCCAGATAAGAGGGATTCTACAAACAGAGAGATGTGCTATGATATGACCTTATATGTAAGGAAGCCTCAAAGTTCATGGAAAGGACACTAAGAGACTACTAGGGACCACCAAAGACCCTCAGGGAAGCCCCTTGGAGATCCAAGCCGCATGCATAATAACTATGCGTATAGCATATTATTTTTTTAAATTATTTTTATTAACAGAATGTCAGGGACTGGAAGGGACCTCAAAAGATCATCTAGTCCAACCCCCCTGCCAGAGTAGGATCACCTAGACCAGATCACACAGGAACACGTCCAGGTGGGTTTTGAATGTCTCCAGAGAGGGAGACTCCACAACCCCCCTGGGCAGCCTGTTCCAGTGTTTTGTCACCCTCACTGTGAAAAAATTCCTCCTCAAATGAAAAAAAAATCCTCCTCATATAGGATAATTAGTTCCCGGAAATAGAATAAATATGTAAATCTTTCCAGGAAAGTTAATGCCTAAGTATGTAAAGAGGATATAAGCTTGAACGGGGCCAGGTATGGTATGCACAATAGGTGGAAGTATCCTTGGTGCACCCTGTGCTGAAATAAATGAATACCTGCTTTCTAATGCTAAATTGAGTGTTAGGGAGCTCTTCATTTACCAGAGTTTTGGTAACGGCTTCTATGAGAGAAATCAGGGACTGCCCTGTGCCAGACAGAGCTGGTTCAAGCTGTAAACTCCNTGAACAGAATATGTTTGGTTCTTACTCAAACTAGGACAACAGGGAACACTGAGGGGACCCTTGCAGAGGAATCAATGTGCTATTTGCAAAAATAAGGGTCATTGGAAAAATGAATATCCCCTGAGAAACCAGGATAAATCGGGGACATGGAACAGTATCCAATTCCCCGTAGAAAAGGACTGATGGGGACCTGGGAATCTACCGGTTAAAATAAAGCTAGGGGATAAATAACAAAGTATGGAGTTTTTAGTGGACACTGGAGCCACCTATTACACCTTAAATATGTCTCCAACAACAATCAGTGATGAATTTGTAACTGGCCACCATGACAAATGATATATAAAGATATGTCAGATCATATATAAAGAGATATAAGAGGAATAACCCTTTTATAGAGAGACCTACTGTTTTTTATTCTTTTGCAAGGTGGTTCATACCTTGTTTAGGAGTAAGCAAATTAGAAAAGGCTGCAATAAATAGTTTGGCCATTGTAGAACAGATTGGAAATAATACTGAGTCATGGGTGCTTCATAGTTCTCTTAATGTTTAACTTTCTGTATAATTTATTTGGGTCTTGCACAACTGCAGCATGTTCTGTAAAGTAGCCTAGGTAACGGCTCATGACAAAATAGTCCGTTAGTTCAATTGTTTTTAACTTGTTGGTCGGGAAGGCTAAAAGGAACCTAAACTCCAAAGCAAGAAGAAACTTGTTAAGGCCAAAATGGCACATCTCCAGCGGAAAGGTCAAAAGTGCTTTATTAGTTAAAAGATCCTATTTTGCTTCTCGGTGTGCAAGCTAGGTGGAGCTATCCCCCTTGCACCCAGTGTGTGTGCGAAGCGCCAAATAAACATACCTGCTTTATAACCTTTCACTGGTTGTAAAGTTTGATTCTGCAAGTCAATACGGCAGATGACTTATTAGCCTTACAAGAAGAGGTAGGACAATTGGCAAAAATACCTATCCAGGACTGAATAGCTCTAGATATGATTTTGGAGTCAAAAGGAGGGGTATGCACAGTGTTAAATATGAGCTGTTGTGTTAGAGAATCTCAACAGATATGAGGTTTGGTGACAAACAAGGATCTTACATGAGATCCAAAAAGATGATGCCTCCTTGGGTTTTCTGAGATTTGGAACTGGTTAACATCTTGGATACCTGAACTAGGTTTGTGGCTGAAAACATTAATTGGGGATAATAATATGTATAACAATAATGTTTGTCTGTTTATATGTCTGGGTAGTTGCTTGTGTAACTGCTGCAGCATCTTGGGAGACAAAGTAAAGAAAAATTACTATATCTGAAGTTGAGCTCTATTGACAAAGATAAAAGAGCTCAAAAAGGGGGGGAAATGTTGTATATCAAGGACAGAAATATTGTAAGGGGCCTCAGGCAGGAATGAAAGCAAGGATATGAACTTCTACAACTGTGACTGGCACATCTTGGAGGAGGCAAGTGTTGTATGGGGCCTCAGATAAGAACACAATTAAGGATATCAACGGTGGCTGGCACCCTGGAGGAGCGCATAGATTAGTGGGCTCCAGATAAGAGGGATTCTACAAACAGAGAGATGTGCTATGATATGACCTTATATGTAAGGAAGCCTCAAAGTTCATGGAAAGGACACTAAGAGACTACTAGGGACCACCAAAGACCCTCAGGGAAGCCCCTTGGAGATCCAAGCCGCATGCATAATAACTATGCGTATAGCATATTATTTTTTTAAATTATTTTTATTAACAGAATGTCAGGGACTGGAAGGGACCTCAAAAGATCATCTAGTCCAACCCCCCTGCCAGAGTAGGATCACCTAGACCAGATCACACAGGAACACGTCCAGGTGGGTTTTGAATGTCTCCAGAGAGGGAGACTCCACAACCCCCCTGGGCAGCCTGTTCCAGTGTTTTGTCACCCTCACTGTGAAAAAATTCCTCCTCAAATGAAAAAAAAATCCTCCTCATATAGGATAATTAGTTCCCGGAAATAGAATAAATATGTAAATCTTTCCAGGAAAGTTAATGCCTAAGTATGTAAAGAGGATATAAGCTTGAACGGGGCCAGGTATGGTATGCACAATAGGTGGAAGTATCCTTGGTGCACCCTGTGCTGAAATAAATGAATACCTGCTTTCTAATGCTAAATTGAGTGTTAGGGAGCTCTTCATTTACCAGAGTTTTGGTAACGGCTTCTATGAGAGAAATCAGGGACTGCCCTGTGCCAGACAGAGCTGGTTCAAGCTGTAAACTCCTTTTCCTGATTTCCCCTGTACCACCCTGAGGGTGGTGGGTGGTAGAGGAGTCTGGAGTGAAGGAGTTGAATAAGAAAGGGGGGAAGGAAGGTTTTTAATGTTTGTCTTCCTGTTTCTTACCACTTGAATCTATTTTAGTTGTCAATAAATTACTTTCAATATAGTTCAATTTAATATTCAGCAGGGCAGGAGAAAGCATTAAGAAGATGTCTAAAGAGTCTTAGTAAGAAAATGCAGAAATCAAAGTCCATCAGTGTCCTGCTTTAAGTGAGAACAGAACTGATTCTATTCAGTGATTTTACTTTACAGCTACATTCTTCAAACTGACAAGGGATTCCATCCCATATACGTATTATTCAGTATAAAGCTGAGGGGATAATGAGGGCCTTGCCCCTCTCTTTTTCACCCTCTTGTCCTGCTTTGTCGGCTTGGCCCTCGTCCTCTTTCACTTTCTTCTGAGGAGCATCTGAGGAGGACTCTGTCTGTTCTGCCTTCAGTCCTGATCGGTGTGTTCCTGAATCTGGTACCAGAATCTAGATCCCGAACACAGCTCCTGTCTGCTGCTGGGCCCAGTCTGGGACTCTCCTGGTGCCTGCTCCACAGCATCAGTGGTGACAGTGATGTAAATGCCATCGGGGGGGTTGGGTGCAATACTGATTTTATATATATTTATACATATTCTATTTTTATTATTATTTTCATTTAAGCTGTTCTAGTTTCCTTTTCTAATCGCTAAGTTTCTCTTCCTTATTTCCCTTTCTCTTCCCCTTTGTGAGAGACCATCTGTTATAAGTCTAGGGGATGCCCTGACCCTAAACTGTGACAGATTTATTGGTGCCCAATGTGGGCCATGCTGATAGATTGCCTGAATAATTCAAATTCTGATTCACTCACTTGAGAGATTATCTCCTTTTTCCTGACCATCTTTAAGAATTGGAAACTAAACCAGACTGCCTAAATTATGTCATTTCTGAGAGCAGAGTTCATTTCTGTCTTTTTAGAGTTTCTTTCAGAGTTAAATGCTGTGCTGTTCCCTTACATGCTGTAAAAGCCGCTGATTTCCTGCGCTGTTTGTGTCTGATTTACATTGCTCTGAAATGGGCAGTGGGTGCGTCTCTGTACTACGGGCACTACATAGTGGATTTTGTTACTAGGAATTCTTTTGGTTTTATCTCAGGAAGTTATACTGCTCCCCACCATGTGTATCTGACTCCACCGGATTTTAGAACTCCATTAAATTGTGAGGATTGAGGACATGGTTATCACCAAAATATCTTCTTATTATTGTTATTTTCTTATGTCTTCACTATATAGTGTCAGATTACTCATCGGTGCAGCTATACGGATCTGGCAGCCACCAGAAAAAAATTAGAGTGTGTACTGCTTCCCTGCGAGGTTCTGTGATACGCTTTGTAGTCATCCAGACTTCACAAGGTTCTATGATACGCAGGAAGTGTGCCATGACTGTTCAGGCTACACAGGCCCCTCCCCCCATGAGCCCTGCTGATTCTCCATCTCCTACAACAAGCACTGAAGCTGTTCAAACTCCAGCAGCAGAGCCAGCAGCTACACCAACAGCTACTGTGGCCACTTCCACTCAACCTGCACCTGTCTGCACCTGTACAAGTAGCTCCTGTGAAGAAAACAACCAAAACAGACAAATCCAATGCCAGAGCAGTTAGAGGGTCCTTAGGAAGCTGAATCAGTATGAGTTAGAACCAGATGCAAAGCCTGATGCGCCTGAAACTGGAAAAAAACCTAACAAAAACAGATCACCCAGTGTGGTCAGATAATGGAGAGGGTCCTTCTAAAGCAAACCCATCTGATGCAGGGGTTACCACCAAGCTCTCATCTATGAAGGAGCTAAGGAATCTGAAAAAGGACTATAGCCGTCATGAAGGTGAGACACTGACCATCTGGCTGCTCTGATGCTGGGATACTGGGGACAGGTCCATTGAATTGGATGGCAGAGAAGCCAGGCAGTTGGGATCCCTGGCCAGGGATGAAGGCGTTGATCAAGAGCTTGCAAGAAAGAGTAACACTATCAGTCTCTGGAGGTGACTCTTGTCAGCTTAAAATCCAGGTACCCCTATAAGGAAGAAATCAAATGCTTCCCAAACAAATGGACCACCATGGAAAAAGGTATCAAGTACCTGAGATAATTAGCTGTGCGACAGGTGATCTATGGCGATGGACGAGTAGTAAACCCTGATGCAATTCCGCATGTTGTGGAAGTTTGTGCAGAGTGCCCCATCAGCATATTCCCACACATTGTCAAAAGTGGTCTTGGGAACAGATGGAGTGGCACCAACTGTCACCGAAGTGGCCAGGAGAGAACAACAGCATGAAGACAGTGTCACTGGTCCTCTACAGGTCCATGTATCAGTCCTGGAGATATCAGTTGAGAAACCGATTGAAAAAATAAGAGAGGAGGGAGAACAGACCCTCTTCTTCCCCTGAGTGGACCCATGTTGAAGCCATTAGATTCTCTTCTTTGAGACCAGCTAAACAGGAGCAGAACATGTCACGACATACCCCATGGTCTCTCCTCCATGCTTTCAGAGAGAATATGATCAGATGGGATGGAAATCCCTCCTCTGCTCTGCAGGCACAGGTACTCCACTTACAAGATAGAACAAAGGGAAGAGAGAATTCTAACAGAAGGGAGGCCGCTCCACTCTGCTATGAGCAGTCCTCTGGTCTAAATACATGGGATTCACTTCAAAACGTGAGTAGGGGGAATGAAAATGTGATGCCTGTAGACCATGCAAATCCTGTAAATGGTGTAAAATTGTAAATGGTATCATTCCTGTGATCTACACATACCCTGTTAACCAAGTAAACCATGTGAACCCATGACCTACGTAAACCCAGTTGCCAATAATGGTCACTACCTTCAGAATTAGAGTGGCCCTGACTCCAGCCAGGTGGAGGAGAGACAACAGAGTTTATTGGACTGTGTGGATTTCATGGCCTGGAACATTAGAAATAAAAAGTATAGAGCCATAGTAGGCACCCTATTGCTGTCGAATCATAAAGGGACTGAATATGTTACCATTACTGGAGTTATCAAGAGGATCTCAAGAACTGACTGTACTACAGGCTGAAGTGAACCTAACTGTGAATAAGTGGGAAAGGCACCATATAGTGACTGGGCCAGATGCTCCAGGAATCCTTGGCATAAACTTTCTCAAGAAAGCGTATTATAAGGTCCCAAAAGGGTATCAATGGGTCTTTGGAATAGCAGCTGTAGAGACTGGGGACAAGAAACAGCTGACTGTCCTACCTAACCTTTCTGAGGAAATTCAGCAAGATGATACATCATTTGAGATTTTGAGGTCTAAAACTGTTTGAAATGTATACCTGATTTGAGCATGTGGATTAAGAAATTAATTGGAGTAATAATATGTATATTAATCATGTTTACCTGTATACATGCACTAATCAGCTGCTTGTGTTGTTGTATCCTCATAGAGGTCAAGAGAAAAGGGAATACATTTAAAGTTTGAACTCTATTGACAAAAGCAGAAGAGCTCAAAAGGGGGAAATGATACATTTGTAAGGAAACCAGGTATACTCTTTATTATCAAAATGTAACGAACTGCAACAATCAAAAGGAGCTTGGACCAATCAGAAAAAAGACCATTCTCCTCACTAGGGAAACTATAAAACAAGCATGTTATAACTACAAGAGGGACTGATAGCCAACTTTCATCTATAAAAGGAAGAAGGAGCCTAGTGTTCACCCAGAGGACAGCAATGGGCAACCACCAGGGCATCCTGGAGAGATCCTCTGAAACCCCTCAGAGACTCTAACCACATGTGTAATGACTATGTAAATATAATTAGTTCAAGGAAACAAAATTAATATGTATAACCATTCTAGGGAATTTAATGCGAAACATGATGGTCCAGTGGTTAGGGTTTGGCGCTCTCACTGCCACGGCCCTGTTTCGATTCCTGGTCAGGGAAGATTCTTTGTGACTTGGTCTAGGTGACCCTGATCTGGCAGGGGGGTTGGACTAGATGATCTTCTAGGTCCCTTCCAACCCCTAACATTCTGTGATTCTGTGATATGATAGGGTAATATAAACTTTGGCTGGTGTGATATATAGTATGCACGTTAGGTGGAGTGATCCCCCGTGCATCCAGTGCTGCAATAAAGAAATGCCTGCTTCTTAATGCTATCTCAAATTGATAATTGGGGTTAAGAGGCTTCTTTCTGATTTTGGTAACACATTGGTGTAAGATGCACTTCAGTTGGGCCATTGATCCTCTCACCTTTTTGTGGGTAGCTAAGACCTGGCGGTTGGAAGATATAGCGCTGTACGGGAAGATAGAGATAAGAACCCCCCTCCGGATAGCCAATAGTGGCCAGTCTGAGATTTAGCAGACACTTGTGATGTTGCAAACCTGGGCTATAAAAAGCCATGCCACGCACTAATAAACGGCCATTTTGCCACCCAGCACATTGGTGTCAATGAGCTAATTGTGTCATTTACAAGACAGGTTACCTCTCTTCTAGCGAGAAGGGTTCTCCACCTCTGCGGGAAGGATCCCTCTCCTCTGTGAGAAGCAACACCTTTTTTGGAGGAGAACCCCTAATTCCTATGTCACTGTTCTCAGGTTCTTCTGTGGTTTCTTTTCTAAACACATTTCACAACCCTTGGGTCTTTGGTGCTACATGGATCTCCATCCCCTATCTCCACTGCGATGGCTAAGGTACTGCACACATTAGTACAGGGATATTTCAAATGTGTTCCAGTGTACTGAGCATATCGTGGAGCAGACTGAAGGACCTCACTAGCACACAATACCTCAAACATTGGTGTGCTGCTCCCAGGCTCAACTCTAGCAAGCCTGGCTTTATCTTTTTCCTCCTTCAAATCTAGATTAAAGGTCTTTCAATAAGCCCTGCTAACTCTTGTGCAAAGATTCTTTTTCCCCTTTGAGACAGGTGCACTCCATATGTCAACAGCAGGCCTGATGTCATGTAGACTGACACATCAAAAAACCCCAACATTCTGCTGGTGACACCAATCTTATATTGATATGCTGTCTCTTTGTTTCTTCCCTCATCGTTCCCTGCAACTGGAAGGACAGAGGAGAACACTGCTTGTACTCCTGCTCCCCATACCAGGACTTCTTATTGGAAGTTCATTGCCAAAAAATCAATCATGGATAATAATCTGAGGGCTGTACTAGGATAAGAGCCTTAGAGATATCTCCAAACTTGATGATCCATTGTCCTCATTGTTGTTTGGTTCCACTTACAGAGTCTCATACCTATTATGTGAGGCCACCTGGGAAGGTGGGATAGTCACAGAGAAGACATGCCTGCTGCACTGGGCAGGAACTTGTCACCATTGCCCTTTAAGTCACCATGTTCTGCCAAGTGGAGACAGGGGATCCTTTATAATATGTGTCCTGTCTGCTAGATGGGCCTGTCCCAGAGAAGGTAGGGTGTGATTCCAGTAATCTATCTCTCTCTGACTCCCTGATACTCCTCAGCCTACTCACCTCCTTCTGGAGCTCTGCCACTAAGCAGGAGTTTCTCTACCTAGGTGCAACTCCCACAGGTGTACTCACTGCTGCCATCCAGTACTGGTATAAGAGTAGGCACACCCTGCAGACTGACACCTGTGTGGTAGCACGTTTCCATCAGAACTCTGGCTGGGAAACTGCAGCAGTTGTGGCAGGTGCAGAGGTTAGAGAGGACATGGCCATCTGTTGAGTAGATACCATTAATCCCTGGTTGGGCCATCAGAGTTACAGCGCCCAACTAAAAGAGTTACAGTGCAACAAAAGCATATATTGGCAAATTTTTTAGGGAACTGCAGATGACTAGACATATGCCATTGCCAGACGCTTGTTCTGATAAAATATCCCCTGACATATCTCACCATATTTAAGAAAAACACATTTGTACTAATAGACAACATTTTTTCATTCTCAAAATCCAGAATAGTGTTTGCTATCATTGTTACCAATCCATACAAAAATACAGTAAAGCCTTATAATAATGATGGGGTAGTGATAAAAGACATTTTGGTACACAACACCTGGAAAATTCTACATATTAAACTATATGAAAGTACAGAATCATAGAATTGTTCTGGTTAGGAGGACCTTCAAGATCATCAGGTCCAACCATTAACCTAGCACTGCGAGGTCCAAAAATTATATTTAACACAATGAACTTTAATAGCAGGAACTCATCTCTTTTGCCTCCATAAGCATCCGTTTAGAATGACACCTCTCACCCTGAAACAGGCAACAGTGAAACATGGTTCATTAATTCTAAGGAGCAAAACATTCAAGACGTGGAATAAATCATTATCAATTTTCATAATCTGTTTCCTAAAAAATGGCAAAAATTGGCTAATAGCTACTCAAAGCTAATGTAAACTCAAGAGAAAGCAAGAACTCCCTATAAATAACTTTAGACAAATTTGCACCATTCCAATTATGAGAAAGATAAGTCACCAAAGTTAATACAAGAAAACAAACCTTTTATACTTTTGTATTAGATACAACAAACAAATTAAAACACTTCTCTGAAATTTATGAATTTGCATAGCTACACTTGGATACACCTACTGTCCTGGTTTGAGTGAGAACTGAACTAATTCTGTTCAGTGATTTTACTTTTCAGCTCTGTTCTAATAACTAACTGCACTGTCTGAAGTTAGCAGCATGTTTTCACAGACAGTGTCTACTTCTATCAGTGATAACACCCCATGATTAGAGTTCCTACCAAGGGTTGGTATGCAGAACAAGGCCACTGCTGGATACTGTGTACCACATTGGTGGTGCAGAAAGTGAAAGGCCGCACCTGCAGACAGGAGCAGACAGGACACGTGACCCCAAACTAACCAGAGAGGGATTCCAGCCCATGTATGTTATATTTGGTATAAAGCAGAGGGACCACAATGGTCAAGATCTCTTCAATGGCCAGCATCCAAGGATGCCTCTGTCTGNTTTTTTTTTTGTGCTATATTATATTATATGGTCTATATGGTCCTGTTCTGGCAGGGGGGTTGGACTCGAAGATCTCCAGAGTCCCTTCCAACCCCTAACATCCTGTGATCCTTTTCTAATCAATAAGTGTCCCTCCATTATTGCCTTTCTCTTCCCCTTTGTGGAGGGAGGGAGGTTAACAGAGAGCATTTGTTATAGGTCTAGAGGGCTGCCCTGTCCCTAAACTGTGACACCCATATACATTAAAGCTCAGAGACCTTCATAATAGCACTGGAAATGTAGATGTACAAAACCCCCCAAATTAATTCTTACCCCTTTCCAAGCAAACAAGTTAACCAGAGGCCAACTAATTTTTCAATTTGTGGAACTGAAAAAAAAAAACAACAAAAAAAAACAAACAAAAAACCAGAAGACAAAAAAATATATAAGATAAAGGCCAGAAAGGGGATTACTAACTTCGCTTTCATCAGAAGCAAGGTGTGTTTTTAAAATGTGCTATCTATTTTTTCATCCTTTACTTTCCAAATAAAATACAGGAAGAATTTATTAGAAACATAACCACTGATGTGGTTGTTGTGTAGCAGTTAGATCATCTCTGTCCAGAGCTTTTCAAAGTTCTTGATCTTCCCTTGAGGAATAGACAGAGGTGCCTGCAAAAAGGTCGATCATTTTGGCTGGTCTAGTTCAAAAGTTCACAAATTATGTTTGCTCCCATTGTGTTGGGTTTTGAATAAACAGGATACACTTTTTGAAACATCTGATCAGTTGTCTTCATTGTATTTAATTGTATGCTGATCTATATGTTTCTACAATTCTTTAGGGAAAGAAAAAAAGACCAAGGAAATCCTACCACCCACTACTGAATGAACCAAATCAATTGTTATGGACTTTAAACACTAAACCTGAAGGCATGCGGGCTATTTACAAGATAAATTACAGTGTTAAAACTACATGTTCACTAAACCAGACAAGCTTTCAATACATCAACTGATGGTTACAACTAGTTATAAGCATATAATTCTGCTAAAAGGAAAAAACAGTTGTATGTCAACACGCAGAGGTAAAAACTAGTTTTGGATCAGTGCTTTTAAAGTCATGAAAACAGTACAGAAAAATGAAAATTTTGAGGTAGCTGGAATGGTAGCAGGAAATTACATGTGCGTACCGTATTCAGAAAGTGATGAGGGGGAGAATAAAAAAACCTCATTTTAATGATAGGTTTCAAATTTAGTCTCATGCTAAATGAAATTAACTTCCTGAATTATCATAAAATCACAGAATCTTAGGGGTTGG
>VYZU01002023.1:0-20525 GCA_013401355.1 Ceyx cyanopectus | reverse complement strand
AAACCAAACAAACCAACAACAACCTGGACAACTTTTTTTCTTAAAAGATGCAGGACTCTGCTCTGCTTTCAATTTTACTGAAAAAGATGAAACATCAGTTGCAAAAGATGGCAGGTCTGGGCTGAACACTAGGACTGAGTCCTACCAGGAAACTCCACTTCACCATTCCAGTCTCCAACACTCCCTGTATCCACACTTAATCGTTCAATCTCAGTTCTCCCCCGACAGGCCTGCCAAGCCTCTGCTTCCTACCTTGCAATATCCCACACTCAAATACTGAGGTATTGCTCACATTTCTGGGCCATAGGATGTGGGGTGCAAACATGAGGGCAAGATTGTGGGCAGACATCTTGTTCTTGTCCTGTTTCTTGGCAGTCTGGTAGAGCAAGTCTAGCAGCAGCTTGAGCAGACTGCGGTTGGGCGCAGGAAGGATCAAAAACAGCAGCTGGAGGGCTTCAATCTGGCGCTCTTTGTCTGGAGTGCTGGTCTTATTCCCCTTCTCATCAAACAGCATCAAGTCTGCCAAATCACAAGGCAGAATGGGAAGAACATAAATTACTGTCTCCAACAGCAGGTCACTTCCAGTTACCCATCCCTCTTCGTAGGCAGATCTCTTCCAAACAGCTCTTGGCCCTCCAGCTCCCAAGCCCCCCCATCTGACAACACTGTTGCTAAGAGTAATGATGGGTTGAAGGCAAGCTGGAGGAAGTTCCCATCAAGTAACACAGTTAAGTACATAGAAACCACACCTTGCTCAGGAGACCCTGCAGACTTAAAATGGATGGAGACCCAGGCTACCAATGTGGGCTCTGTTCCTCTAGGTTTCTGATTATTGCTGGAGAGATAAAACTGAGCTAGACTGACTAAGTCTAATTCTCTGGTTTCCAGCTCCAGTCTTCCCACTACTAGTCTGAGATGGTACAAAGATAACTTTTTACTCTGCCTTTAAGGATTACACTTCTTCAGCCTAGGGTGCAGCTCTGTAGCACTGACAGCTTTCTAGGAGGTTAGTTCTATCCTGTCTGCTCCTCAATGCCTCCTGCTGCTCACTCACCTGCAATTTTGAGGTGGGCATGGAAGTGCTTGTGTGTAAGCAGTGGCTCTGGTAATTCACCCAGGAACATCTTAAGCAGTGTGGCCACGTCGTTGGAATGAAACTCCCCAGAGTCCAGGTCAATATCTGTACCACTGTTCAGAGCATCCTTTAGGATTTGTTGCCTGATGCTGTTGCCTGGCACCCGAAACAAGCCTTCTGCTCTTAGATCTGCTTGACAGAGGGGAGAAAGACCACTGATTAATCAAAGGCTGATTCCCATCTTCTTACTAAAGCATTTTCCTCTCTTTTCCAGAGCTTGACAGTAAACCTCAATGAACTGCATCCAGAGACATGACTTCAAGCTGGTTCCCATCAGTAGAAAAAGCTCATGCACAGAGGGAAACAGATTAATTCATCTGCTAGGCAAGTCTGGGCATCAGTCGCCTAGTGCAGCCCCAAGCTCCTGCTGCTGGAGAGCTCAGAGATTCTCACTGTCTGCACCAGAGACTTGAAGTAGGCCAGACAGATACCCCTTGGATAAGACAGCAAGACAGAATCACTTACTTTTGTGCAGATACTCAATTAGCTGGGAAACTTGTGCAATGCCTTCTTCAGTCAGCGGTGAGCCAAACACTACCCCTTTCTCTGCAGAACAGAAGATAATGTGCTCAGGCAGCTCAAATCCCAACAGCCACAGAGATGAATGGTCACAAAGAACAGGATCTCAGCATGCAAAGACCAGTGCACCAAAATGCTTGGGGTGAGGGTCACAAGGACTTCTCCAGATGTGAGATATCAACAAACAATCAAATAAAATCACTTCATCTCACCATGCTGTACTTCCAAGGGTTTTACCATCCTGCTTCTTACCTCATCTTAAGTACGGCTTTCATGAGCTAAAATGTGGCTTGACTGGGAGTGGAGCAGAAAGAAGAGGTGTAGCTATGAAACTACAGGAGTGGAGAACAAGCACTACTGGGGAGAACAGATGTGATCTGACTGGCTTACTCTGGCCTCCTTTTCAAGGATGGATAATACCTGGAATTCCCTGATCCCAGTGAATCTGTTTTCCAAGTCAGCTGCTCTGGTCCAAGCAAAGTACAAAGGTTGTATGGGACAAAGCTAGAAAAAACAGAAGAGTACCAAAGCAATGAGCTGGGCCCTTCTCCATATGGAGCACTGACAGGTCCTCTCACTCCTGGAGTCTGTATTCATCTCATGGGGCTGTTGCAGGCAGGGCATCAGCCACCAGATCCAGAACTCCAGTAAATAACATAGGCTAGACTCCCAAAGGAAGATACAAGCAACCTTCCAGGTAAGACAGTGGTTATCTAGCAGAACAGTATTTTCTAATAAATGCAGTCTTGCTGGTGAATGGCTTTTCCCACCAGATACACACAGCCAGCACACTCTGTCCCTCAGAAAGATGAGGCAACTCCCAGGGGCTTCAGTGGCAGCAGCCAGAGCCCTGAGCTCTGCTGCTTCCCTCAAATGCGTGTAGGTTTTGACTGCAGCTAGAGACAAGATGAATGGACCACACTGCAATATGCCGACTAGGATTGAGAACCAAAAACAGGTACAGAACTGGTTTGTCCCACACTTGCACTCAGGCCTCAGAGAGTCAGCAGATTTAAGATAAGGATATTTATCCTTTCTCCATGACCGGAGTGATAAGAGCACAGGCTAATTCTGAAGGCAAGCTGGGTATCCACACCTCAGCTTTCTGTAGCTGAAGATTTCCCTCCTTACGGTTACAGCTGACAGCCCAGCAATCAAAGCAGAGCATTGGCTGGTCTGATATGTTATCTCCCCCACAAGCTTTCTCTTGACTTCCCCCTCTCCCCCAGCCTCACAGGACATTTTGATTTTACTAGCTTTTGGTCTGTTGTACTACAGTTTACTGTTCTGTGGTGTTGATGCTCACAGCATGTGGGAAAGACCTGGTTCACCCTATGCACTTCTCTAGCAGCCTTCCTGTGCAACTAAATTTATTCTGCCTGAAGAATGTTCCACTTTCTTCTGGGACTTCTAAAATATATGGTAAGCCACAAGGAACTCCAGCCTCCTGTTAAATCAAGAACTTTGACCTCTCTCTGATAAAGCACATGCTTCAGTCTTGCAGGAGAAAGGAGGGCCATATAACCTCTTGATCCACACATAAGATCTGAAAGGCTTGACAGTGAAGGGAGAGAAGGGTTGGTGAAAGATTCTTGTCCTTGAAAAAAGCTAAATTCATTAGACATTCAACAGATAGAATCACTAGTGGCCAGGAGAAGAGGAAAATACATCTCCTTGAGACATGGAGGGCCTGACAAATTTGATTTAGTTTTGAAGTCAGAAGTTGGTATCTGAATGAGAATTTGATTCTCAAAGAAACTTGAAAGACATGTCTCAAGAATGGATGCTGAGTTAGAAAAGCTTAGATGTTATTGTATGAATGCTTCTGAAACTAAGAAGCAGCATGAGATTGAGTTCCCTGATGCTCAAAGAAGTTTTTAAGTATTTGCAGTTTGATCAGCTCTGTGCTCTATAGTCCTCGGCTTTGAAGAACTAAAACCTGTTTGTTCTAGCTGGTCTGTAATGAGAAAAACAATGGCTCCAAGATGAAACACACAGTACACGAGACTGATTTTCTCTGTAGGCATAAACTTATTTTTCTCAGAGTTTGGCCATGGAGTTCACAGACATTGCCTGTCAATTCAGGGAGACACTGCCATTGCAGCCTGGGAGTGCCGCCAGCAGACTTGGAAACATCTGCTAGATGTAGCAAGACACATGGCCATAGAGACTTCTGAATGGGAGAAGGCGGAGCTCCTGGGGAAGAGAGTGAGCTGGAGATGTCAGGTCTGATAAAAAGCCCTGCTCCAGCAGAGTACAGATAATTTTTAAAAATGAGTTTGAGAATGCTCCTGATAGAAGGTTTTGACAAGAACAGGCAAGTTTCCATACATGCTAAGAAAACACTTTCAACTTGGTTACTCACTCGCTTCTGTTAGCCAGGCAGCAGCATGTTTCTGAATTTCAGGTGTCCTGCTATTCTCCAGGAACAGAGGCAGGAGTAGTAAGGGGCATGAGCACAGCCTAACTGCAGTCTGGGCACAGTGTGAAGATCTGTTATTATGGAGCAGCAAGGTAAGCCATGGCTATACTGAGTAATTCTCACCCAAGGGTGCTAAAGGACTTGATTTGCACTATTTGATTTTCCCTTGCAGTGCTGTCCAGCCCATAGTGAGTGTATTTACCAGGGTTCCTACTGAGGGAACCAGGATTGGGGGACTGAAGACAGCACCAGAAAATTCAGCATGAGCAGTGGGGTTGCAGAGCTTTGCCTTATGAAACAATAGAGGAATAGGTTTGGTAAAATCAGAAACAACTTAAACTATATAAGGGCTGAAGACAAAAGTCATACTCAGACACAGTGAGAGCTCCCTTCTCAGAGGCACTGACAATAGCAGAACTGCTCAAGGGAAAGACAAATTAGAAGTGTTCAGTCTCAGGCTGACAACATTTGAAGGCAGCTACCCACAGCTTCTCTGCCAGCAGACAGCCAGGCTAGCTAGGAAACCAGAGCAGAGGAGGGGTGTGATTGGTGCCCAGATTGAGGCAGTTTCTGTCTAGAAGAGCGAGAAGGTTTAACTGAACTTATGAGAACCAGACTTCCCTTAAGTGTCAGCAGAGGTAGGAGCAGACACACACACACCCCTAAAGCACTCTTTTTTTATTCACAACAAAAGAGAGGAAAATGTCAGCTACTGAAGAGGAGCGGTTCTGAACACAACTGTGCTCAAAAGCATATCTCAGACTTCTGAGAAGGGGCCTGGGGCTAACGTTTCATGACCAAGACAGCTGAACTTGAAAGTAAGATTAGTCAGTTTACCAGAAGAAAACTCCAGCAGAATTCTTGTCTCAAAGAGAAAGAGAAATATTGTCACCTCCCAGAGCTGAATCTCAGATTGAGCATAATCAGTCTGCAGAGCTTTGACACTGACTCACTAGACTGGGATATGGATCAGAGCAACACTGGCATTTGGATGCAAGATGCTTACAGATTTCTGAGCTGCATAGACAGGACCTTCCAGAGAGCTGGGACAGCAACTAAAGGAGATGGTGAGCCCTAAGCGAAGGCAGTGACCTGGAAAATCTGGGTATTATTGTTCTTCATGGAACCTCATGCTCTCAAGCATTTACTGATATTCCATCACTTATGAGGAAAACTAATAAGTTAAAGAAAATAGAGTATGCACTACCATGGATATGAACAGAAAGCCAAGAACACCTTTGTGTGTATTGGAAGAACCTGAAGCTTGTTCAGGTACCCTTCTCCAGAGCTCAGCTCTATCCACAGGACCAAACTAGAAACATTCAAGGACCAAGCTCTATCTCTCTGGTGTGTGCTGCACTGAGCACAGCAACCAGCTGACTCACTGAGGACAACCTGACATAAACCATAGCAATAATACCCAGAAAAGGGGTACTCCAGAATTGGTAGGGCATTTTGGGGATGAACATCCTGGCCTTGGTTTTACTTATTTCTAGAGGTGGCATTCTCAGAGATTACAAATTCATATTATTAAGCATACAATGCAAGCTCGAAAGAGGTCTACACCAAAAGTTTTTGATGACAGTCAGCATCACCCTGCAGATGAGGAACAGACATCACGCCATACTCACCCTTGCGCTTCAGAGACATCAGAGAGCGAAAAAATCCAGAGGCTGTGCTGTTTGCCCCAGGCAGCTTTGGATCTTCCTCTCCCATTAGCTGGGCCAGCTCTGCCCCAGGCAAATCGATGAGCCTGGTAATGTTGCTGACAACTAGCTCCATGAACACCTCTGGTTTTTCATGGCGGAGCTTTTCCACAAAGAAATCAGGATTGAAGATGATGGGCTGGCTTCGGAGGGGGGAGTCATTGCAAATGACAAAACTGCAGATGGCATCACTGCAAAGAAAGAGAAGGAGAAAAAAAACCTACAGTAACTCCTCATGCTTTGGTTTTTTTTCAGCCAGCTGGTCTGTCCTGAAGGAGACATCTGGTGACACAGGAGCTACCGGTCTGCACCAACAGCACTGCCTGTCTTTGATAAGTGTTCACAGTAGTTACACTTCCCTTTGGAGTAAAACCATTCCTCAGAAATTCACTCCCAGTGGCCTGAAAGTCTAAATCCCCGTCTTTTTTCATGGCCAGTTTACACTCATCAGTACCCACTGCCATTCCATCATCCCTACTTTCCTATCAACAAATAGTTTCCATGACCTGGGACTTTGTTAAGGTCATAGACATGCAATAACAGTGGGCCACAGTTCTACTAGGGGTGTGGTCAAATGCTCCCAGCTGGTAAGATGGCAACTCTTTGGTTCCTGCTCTCTGCCAGCTTCAGTAACTGCCCAGCTATGCAGTCCAAGTCTGGAGCAAGTGTGAGCTCATCAGCATAAGCATGAGCCGCACCAGATTAGTCCTTAGGAATCCCTTAGTAACTTTCTGCTAGAATCAGTCTTTTCAGTTCATCCACTTCCTGCCTTTTCTTCAGAGTGTCCTTTGTCCAACCTTCCTACTCTCTTCTGACTGACTCCTGCTTTCTCCATTTCATAGCTTCTCATGTGGCATGGGGAAAGGGATGCACCTGAGACACTGCTGTGCTAAGGGTTATCTGTAACAGACACCAGAGACTGGTAAACTACAGTATTAATCTGTGGTATTGCCCTACCAGAGATGAGGTAAACTACATTTATCATATCTATACAGTTATCAAAGAGATAGCTCATGTTAATCAGCACTCTTAATGCTCACACTTAAATCTTATCCCAATTTCCATCTTCCTCTAGGTCTGTCATTACCATCTTCCCACCACTCTTTCAAACATATGCATGCTTCTGAAGTCAAGCCCACAGGCTAGAGTTGTCAGGCTCACTCCTCCTGCCCCTCTTTTACTTAAATGTGAGGATTAGTGTCATTATTCTCCAGTCACAAGGCACTGCCCCAATGTCATACTCAACTATAAAGTGCTGGCCTGGCCCTGCAAGTTGGTGTGCCAATTTTTCAAGGGCTCAGGGTGGAGGCTGCCTACCCACCCAGCTTGCACACACTGCTCACTTTCACTGCCTGACATTCCCAATTCTTGTGAGATGTTGCTGAACACCACATCTCAGGAGCAGCTGCCTAGCAATAAAAATGTTGTGCTTGTGCACCAGGGATCATGTCAGTCCTTAACCTGCAGTGTGGCATCCAGGAGGAGTTATGTGCTTACTCCTGAGGCCACCAAAGACTCTCTCACAGAAAATGGGAGCACTTTGACCTTCCTCTCCTCTCTGCTGAGGAATGGAGGCCACATCACTATGCTTGGACCATGCTGGGCACCTGTGCTCACTGCTCAGCACACCGGCCACCAAAAGCATTTGCAACTCACTGGATCTTACATCCATTGGTCCAAGCAATGGAGAACTTCAGCTCAAACACCTCAGCAACTTACTGTTCTGATGTAAATTGACATTAGTTAAACGGGAGGTCATTAAACCACATACTGGGCAAGTCACATGAACTCCAGCCTGCCTCCACAGAATGTGAGCCAAACAGTTACCTGAGCAACTGCTGTATATCTTTAACCTGAAAGGCCACCTTGGTGTGGTTCCCAGGATGTGTGATCAGAGTAACAGAAAAAAAGATGAGGCTCAGGCTCCACCCAGAGAAAGGTACTTGCTGAAATCAGAGGAAACCAGGCTCTCAGCAATACTTGCATCAGGAGAATCTGTACAAAATGCTCTCCCCTTGCCACTGCTCTCTGCAAATGTCAAAGACTCCGTCAAGAGGATGGAGAGAGGCAAGGTCTGCAAGGCAATCTGCCAGATCATCTAGAATTTTAGAAAGCTCTTGAAGGCTCCCAGCTGAATGGCTCTGGGTGGCATTGCAAGCATGCTGCTGATTCCAAAAGAGGTACGTTTTTCTGAGCACTTCCCACCCAGTTTTTCAGCTATTTGTAATCTGCAATAAATCAAGACCAAAATGCAATAACTTGGTATCAGCTGCCAGAAAACAA
This sequence comes from Ceyx cyanopectus, assembly GCA_013401355.1. Lineage (NCBI taxonomy): Eukaryota > Metazoa > Chordata > Aves > Coraciiformes > Alcedinidae > Ceyx > Ceyx cyanopectus. Next base: position 12,460 of record VYZU01002023.1, on the reverse strand, counting down.
CTGCCAATCGATCTGGTCATATTCACATTTCATTGCACAGGGCTACAATGCACAAACAAGTGCCAGCTCTGCCTGTAATGTGGAGCGAGCCCTTTGCCCAAAACCCATGACAACTCATTCTGTGGCAATACACATCCCAAGAAGGGTTAATAGCAAGTGTATATGCCCAGTGACCCTGCCTGCAATGATCCATGCACTGTTATTCACTCACTAGCAGTTTTGTTTCCCCACAGAGAAGATATGCAAATACTTCGCATCAGTTACATCAAGCATCACAGATTATCTGCTGCTGCTGACAATTAGATATCTAGATTGAGAGAAAGAAAATAAAACAATTTTGTCAACTAGAACTGACTGAAGTAACTTCTCTGCACAGCCAGTGTTACAAGTCACACAAAGTTTAACAACATTTAATGTAAAAATAAATAGAGAAAAGTAAACTTCTTACATGAGTGCTGAGAGCTTTTGGAGAGGCATTAGGAAGCAGACACAGAGAAAAGAACTTGCTCCTTGTTTCCAGCAACAAAAGAAACCTGCCTGTCCCAGCACAGCCTATGCAAATTCCACGCATGCTACGAGACACAAGGGCGCATTATTGGGCTGAAAGGCCCCCTTGGCATCAGCCTTCACACAGAGACAAAACAGAAAAGAAAAGCTGAACAAATTGATTCATGTCTTTTGCCAAAGGCTGCATAGCTGGAGTTTAACAGCAAATAACTCCTACATAGAAATGAGGGTTTTGAATTAGGACCAGCATAGTATTAAGTGCTCTCCACCTGTATCCAAGAGAAATCCAAATCTATCCTGTGTTTACCATGAGTAAAGTCATGCAAACACATTCCCAACATCATCCGAGCACAACCGATATTACAGCACCAGCAGAACAATAGCCAAGTCCCTTAACTGCACAGCTAGTTCTCAGAAACACTCTCTGCCCCTGCCTTTCACACTTCTAGATGCTTTCAAAGACAAAGCACACAGATTGGATCCTCCAGAGCTGGAAACAGCACCTGGCCATTTATCTTTGCTACCATTACTATGCCACCGTGTGCTGTTCCTCCACTTCAAGCTACCTGTTCCACATTTCTCTGGATTCCCATTCGGTTTCCCTGTTTGCCATAGCTGGGACCAGCAGCCTCCTACTCTCATCGTGTAAAGCACTTCAAGGAGCTACTTAATTTTGAATGGTCAGTATTAGCAGTTCTTCCTCACATAGGAAATTTGCTGTTGCATCATTATTGCTAATCAAAATGGAAATGTGACACAACCCCCTATTTCTGAGCAAAGATAAAAGCCCCCACTGGCTTTACACACAATAACACTGCCAAGCCTCACTGCTGCACACACTATAACCTTCAGAAAAAGCCATGTGCCCCATCTGCTGTTTTCATGTTAAAAAAGGAAGATGGATGTATTCTACCTACACTCACAGTTTACGTAGTAGCCGCAAAGGAGACACAAACATGGATTCAGAGAGTTTGTTTGGGTTGGCTTTTTTTTCTTTGCTTGCAATTAGTTATATTTTCTATATGCTGTGATCTCAGATTGCTTTAAGACACGTCAAAAGGCAATAAAGGAATAAACAGCTTCCTTTGTGATTCCATGAATAAAATCAAATCCCAATGAATAATAAAACCTTGTACTTGTGATTAAGACAGCAAATTAAAAAAAAAAAAAAAAGGTTCTATATTGTCCTGAGATTGCCATTCTAGTATCTTTTCGAAGAGAAGCCTGTGATCCCAGCCAAGTCACAAAGAAAGCTGTCTGTCACACACAACATTCTTGCTTCAGGCATGACAGCCCCATCATTTCATGGGGAGTGGATGGTGCAGGAGGTCAAAATCATGATGGATCAATTAATCCCTAAGGTAACTAGATTCAGGCAAGGGAAATGCCTTGGAAACTAGGACAAAAACGGGACTGGCAAAACCCAGTGATTGAACCTGTAGTGCAAGAGCCATGCAAGCAGAGAGATTAATGTGGCAAAAGTTTGCTTTCAGATGGGTGAGACCTAACTGGTTTAGTGGCTTCTATGGACTTCAGATAGAATGTTCTAACTCCACCCATGTAAAGTGAAAAGCAGATTCAAGAAACATAAAAATAGGAGAATACAAAGTAAGAGATAGTTCCAGGATAGAGTAGTAGTTATGTTTTTCTAGCTAGGAAAGTAGACAAACAAACAAACAAACAAAAGCTTCAGATTGCAGAGGAGCCTGATGCACTCAATTCAGTGGGCAAAACCCATCTCTGGTGCCATTTTGCACATTGGTATGTCATGGCTAAGAAGCTAACACATCAGACACAGAGTAGATGAGTTTTACCATACAGCAGGGAAAGGATTAACAAGCTTTTGAAAACAAGGCAGATAATGAAATAAAATCTCCCTCTATAACAAGAAAATCTTTTGACTATGAGAAAGAGACAAACTGCTGCCAAATATTGAGAGCAGGGCTATATATAGGCAGGCAGTGTTAAAGAACACAAAACACAAGCAATTCCTTGCCTGGCTATGCACAAAGGGAGACAGGACAGATGCGCACATGCTCGTATTTCCCAGGGAAGAAAGAAGTACTATCATTTCCTATGTTGTGCCAGAGTAAGGAATCAATTAATGAGGTTGTCTGAAGACAGTATTTCCAGAGACAGATAGGAGCCACCCTAGATTTTGCAAACAGATAAAAGAGCCATATTATTATGTGGAATCATTTTAAGTACAAAAGGACTAGAAGACAAATTATTTCCTAGATTTTTAAAAATAATAAGAAACCCCCCAACATTGTAAGAATTTAGGTGGGAATGGGCTGTAGAGACATTAGAAGTTACTTCAGAGTTGCTTTGAGGACTGTACATCAGACTGACATTCTTGTAAAATAGAGTAACAAAGATCATGTTCATGCCTCAGCTTTGGCACAGCAGCTCTTCATAGGATGACTCATTTGCCTCTGAAAAAATGTTAAGAAAAACAGACAGCAATTTTTGCCTAAGGTTATACTCCAAAGGTCTTTAGGGGCAGAGTCCTTTTGTGACGAGTACACAGTGCATGCCAATCCTAGCTTGCTGTCTCTAGGCTTAACACAAGTGAGCCATACTAGATAATGCTGCCTTTTTAATTTTTGCTTTGCTTTCTTCACATTTAAACAGCTAACATGGAGCGATTCAGCCTTTTGCCTATGGGAACCAGATAATTATATACAATTTAAACAGCAAGGAGCTGGGGGAGAAAGCTGCTATTATGTGATGGCAGCCTGTGCTGGACAATCTGAATCTAAAATGACACCTGGCTATCCTTTGGATATCAGGTAAATTGGATATCCAAGTCACTGCTATAATCTATGAATTCAAATTCTGCCTCAGTAAAGGCCTCAAAACAAACCTTGGCAACATCAGCTACACATCTGTGATGTGAACCTGAAGACAGACGGGGAAGATAAAAGGGTTGGGGGGTTAGAGTGTGCTTTAGAAGACACTGAAAATGCAACATATTACCAGTGTCAAAGAAAACTACAGTAGCAAGACAGCTTGATATATGTGAAATATCCAGACATTTGCATTTCAGCATGAAATTTCTCAAGCTTGACCTCAGTGAAGTCTTTTGTGGTATCTTTAATAATAGTCACTGGAGTATTTTAAAGTCAACAAAGCAGTACTTCAATCGGCCACCACCACCACAACAGAGTATCCAGCTGCCTTTTAATGCTGGGAGGAGGAAAAGAACTAAGCGACGCCTTAAGAGAGGAACCCCATATTCACTGTGGTGCTCCTCAACCAGCCTCCTTCCCAGCACCACCACACAGCTCTGGATGATCCCACGCTGTGTGATGGCTTGGCGTCATACCCAAGACTGTAAGAAATGCAAAAACACGGCTACCATAAGAAACCAAGTAATTTTATATTAAAGATCTGAAAGCTCCTACATCTGCCTTAACATCAAAAGCCCCCAAAATTAACAGCATTAAATAGCAATGCGGCTCCAATTTTCATGATTTTCAATGCAGTCTAAAGTTTGCATTTTTATTTCAGTATAAATCCCTACTGGGAACAGCAATAGAAAAGGAGCCTTAGATCCAATCCTGATTTCACTGAAACCAGCACCAAAACAGGATCTTTTTAGATGGCAGCAGCTGCCTCTTCTCGTTACCGATCTATTCACTTTTATCACTGTGGCACTGGGAACCTTGGTCACAGCTGGGGACTCCGCTGTGCTCCATGCTGTACAAACACAGAACAAAGGCAATACTCTGTCTTTAGGGCTGATAGCTAAATCTGAAATTAATGCTGGAGGGACAAGAAAAAAAGGAGGAATCCCAAGAGAAGAGGCAGCACTATCAGTAAGCATGACTGATATAACTGAACTCTGCCAGCTTTTCTGTAGACACTATTAAAAAGGAGGGCAAGAAAGGACAGAAAAAATAATCAGGTCATACTGCAGACATTTAGAAGAAATCCAGCTTCAGCACAAGGGGCGACATGGGACTGAACACAAAGGAGCGGGTTTGAAAGCTATCAGGCAGGAATGACTGGGATGTGGGGCTGAGAAGGCAAGAGCTGAGCTCCACATGCTGGCCAGGAGCTGCTGGTGAGGCAGAGACAACAGGCCAGCAATGCTGGGCAGCCAGAGGAGCCTGGCAGCACCACAGGGCACTGTGTGGCAACATCTCCAGAGGTGCCTGCCAAGCTCTATCATTCTATGATCTGGACCCTGCAACATGGTGGAATGAATGGTCACAGCCTGAGGAAGCCCTGAAGACACTTCCCACCACCCAGAACATTCTGAGCAAGCATGCTCTCTCCTTCAGGAGAAGGTCCCCAGAGCCTGGGGCTAGTCTGTATAGAAACCATACTAAATGGTCTTTGTCAATAACATATCAGAGACCTGAGGTACTCTATGGAGTCGGGTGGTATTTGCCCTCAATGCTGTGTCCCTTGTCTAGGACAGGGATTTGAGGCCTTTTCTCCCCATTCAGAATTACCCACCCAGAGATTTAACTAGAAGTCTAACAAGCTGCTATGTCACCTCCTCTTCCCATGGACCCTGACACCTTTCTTTTGTAATCTAGAATTCTTCACCTAACATCTATCCACATACTTTTGTCAACTGACTGCTCTTCAAAGCCATATCCCAGGTAGGAAACTTCTTCCCACTTTTGGTTGTTTGGTTCTTAGCTGGATGGACTGTATGGTCCACATGTATCTGCTCTATTTCCAAAGAGTGCCAATGGGTACTTTCTGATTGCCAACAGCGATAGCACTCTCTTGCTCTCCTCATTTTTAAGTCTTCAACTACTTTACTTGCCCATTTTGAGTGTACTGCTAGTCAAGAAGTGTCATGGCCCAGTCCTACCTTTATATCCTTAGCCTCTGGCACTTAAATTGCTGCATGTACCTCTGATTGTCACCATTACACTTGAAGGTAAGGGTCCTCAGGCATCCTTCAGGTGCAGGGAAAAAAGCAGTTTAGAGTTAGCAAAGATACACCATGCAGATGGTTCTCAATTCAGTAGCTCCAATCCAGTGCTCAAGTCAGAGCAGAATTACCATCTATGAAGACGAGCCCCACAATGATCAGGTTTACATCTGAGCTGGGGAAAAAAAATATTTAAAAATAAATAAATCGAGCAATCACACAAAAAAAGCACAGCAAAATCAACAAGCTATTGTAGCAACTAGTCTCAGAACTCAGAGCAACCCAGCAGAGAAGGATGTTTTCCTCCAGCCCTTCCCCAGGATGATAATCACCCAAAATCAGTAGCGTCAACTGGTGCCCAGAAGACATTAGTAGATCCCATCTCACCATTAACTGCTAGCACTCTAACAAAGTATCACAACTCCAGTACAGAGTGCAATAGCACTCACATGTTCACTTGACTGATGGGGATTTTTTTCCTGAACCAAGGGGATACTAAGACCTGGGTCAGGACTCTCAGTCATCTCCCAACAATGCTACTGGGTGAGGTTTTGTAGTCACAGCCTGGCAAATACAAAGGTATTTGGAAAGTCACAGCTCTTGTTTTTGTTCATTAGACTTTTGCAATTACAGAATGTCAAGGGTTGGACAGGACCTCTGGATATATCTAGTCCAGTCTCCCTGCTAAAGCAGGCTGGCCTAGATCAGGTTTGCATCCAGGTGGGCTTTGAAAGCCTCCAGTTTCAGTCACCCGCTAAGAAAGGCAGATTTTTATTACATTTAGATGGAACTTCCCATGCTCTAGTTTGTGCCCATTGCCCCTTGTCCTGGGGCACCACTGCACAGAGACTGGTCCCAGTTCCACAGCACTCCTTTGCTCTGGAGGTGCAATGGGTGAGCCGTGTGCTTGCATCTGCATTTTGTATCACGGTGGCGTTTGCAAAGGAAGAGTGCACATCAAATCCCTTCTCATCAGCAATCGTCTGCAGACACGTCTGAATATGTCAGAGGCCACATCCCATGTTCCAGATGTGTAAACTCTCACAAGCTGGAATTGCAATGAGGTACACCTGGATGCATGCCAGCATTTAGATAAGCTGATGACATGTGGTCAGGGGTGCCGAGGCACACAGATAAACAAGGCTGGGCCAGCCACGGAGCAGCACAGCATGTGGTACCAGGGAGACAGAGATGCACAAAGCAGACCAATTAACTCACCACAGTGAGTAGAATGGAGACCTAGCACTTTTGAAGGGGATTTGGTCAGGCTAGGATGTCAAAACCTGGAATATTGGACACAGATACCAGAATTCATATATCAGTAAGCTATACTGTCACTTTATGCAACTATCCCTTACTGATTAGGAACTGCTTCTGTTCTCACCCAGCCTGACCTGTCATCTCTGTCTGGATTCACCTGGTTTCTCTGCAGAGCCCAGGGAGCAGTGATACATTTATGTGCTGCACCAGGGTCTGCTCACGAGGATGCAAAGTGGCAGATGCGTGAGAGGAGAGATCGTGAAGGATGTTTCCTAAAAGACTTCCCACTCTCCAAGGCACAGCCAGCCTTAACACACTTGTCTCCTGCCATATGACAGCTCCCAAGCAGGCCCATAGGAATGCCCTTGCAGTACTCCCAAAACATAAAGCTACATTTCAACCTTGAGACTGAGCTTCAGAACAACAAAAAGGGAAACTAATGCGGGCTCCCTCGAGAACTTCCTGCCATGGAAAATCAGAGCTGCCACATTACCACTCAAGAAGAAAGGATGTTTTGGCTGGACTCCAAATTATTAGAGTTTTATAGGCCAAAAGCAAACGCATTAAAAGTTCTCATAAGGCAGCTGGCAGTCAATTATTTAACCATCTTATTACATTTTCTGCTATCTACAGCTTCTGAAAACATTTATGAGGAAACTGTAGATAGCTTAATTGCAATTACCTTGCACAGAGAACCAGGCCAGGTTCCTAGTACCTAGGCCAGGAACCAGGCAGTAAGGCTGCTGCACCTTGGAGAAAAGGGCCCAGTGCTCTTCTAGGACACAGCGGTGAGCATAACTGACCTGTAAACCTCTGAAACAAGGGGTTGACCAAATTTATTACACCATGGGGCCACAGTTCCTGGCATTTCCTCTACCCATGCTGGCTCCAGGACCCCTGGGACTTAGGAACACAGGACCCCACCGTGTCAGTCCCCAGGATCACTATGCAGGCTTGGCAAAAGCTGCACAGAAGCGGCACAGCGGGTCTGTAACTGACCCCAGCAAAGACCAGGCCAAGGAAAGGGCCTCAGCACCTTTCTGTGAAAATACGATCCTACAGAGAAAGCCAACTCTAAAACAAGTGGAAAAAGACAAGGCCTTAGCTGTGACCAGGAGCCTAACCCAGTATACCGAGGGACAGTATTTCCAAGAGGAACTTGACTTCATTGCAACCATCACATACCAGCCAATGTTTCCATGCTGCCCTGTCTCCTTCCCATCTGTTCATGCCACTTATTAATCCAATACACACTGAAGACTTTTGACCTTTAGGACAAGGAATGTGATTTCCCAGCAGTGTCCAGCACTCAGCACTTCAGTTTCAGACTGAACAGAGTGCCCAGGCACCTTAACAATGCCCAGTGACATTTATTTTCACATGCTTGTAAGTGTGCACACAGCAACAAGGCAATGACTAGGCTGGTGAGAGCCAGACGCTGCTGTGGGCTATGTGGGCAAGCAATGCTCCCCCTTCATGCAAACAGACAATAAATTGAAGGGTAGCAGAACAAGGATCCTGTTGTACAAGCCTATCCCAGGAACTGAATGAGAACAGGACAGGGTGTTACGTGCAAACATACAAAAATACTGCAAATGCAACATAGCTTTGAGCTCAGATCTGGATGTTTGCCTGACAGGGCTAGCACTGAGTAAGGGGTTAAATTCAGGTCTAGGACTCAAAGAGCTCTAGAAAAGGGAATGTTTGAATAAGACTCTGATGCTCCAGGTATCTTGGGAAAAGTAGCCATTTGTTCACACTTGGCTTTAACTCTGAAATCAGCCACTCTTTCTGCATGACTCTAAGCAACTAATTTACTTTCTGCCATTCAGTCATATTCAGAGTGAACATTTTCAAGTTCACTGCAAAGCTTAGATGGCAGTTGTGTCTCCTTTCATTGTCCGTTTATGATGGAAGTTCTTGATGTCTGGTTGTGCAGCGACACTATCAAGCCATTTTAGCAAGATGCCTTATGCCTTTTCTCAGCCTATCCTGCTTTCCAGACTTATGGCTTTTTCCCCTTCCCCACTTCCCACCCATGACATATCAAATGGCAGATATGAACACTGAGTGCCTGGCAAAGCATTTAGGCTGTGCTTGAATTGAACATTAAATGCATTCATTAAACAGACAGATGTTTTTCTTTTGAAATTGAGCACTCAGGCACACGACAATCATCATTCTCCCTTATGAACAGCCAGGCAGAGGTTAGAGACACCACATGCACAAGAGAGACACCCACAAATCACCTTGTCACATTCATTAATATTTGGTAAGGAGGTTAAGACAATCAGCTTTCATTTCCAATTTTTAGTTCTGCATGCTGCAAGACTACACACACAGTATGTAAAATTTACTAGCTGGAGTGCACTTCTCTACAGATGGGAGAAAACAGGGGCAAAAGCACAGTTGTGGAGCATACTTTTAAGAAGGCAAGCTTTGTGCTCTTTGTGGTGATAAAAATAGAAAGCATGAGATTGATTTGTTAATGCTGCCTGTGGGTGACAGGAAGCACTGGAGTAAAACTGGTACTTCAGGCTTAGCTTTAACACTGGGGAATAAAGAGCAGAGGAATAAAGAGCAGTCATTTGAACTGATCCAGGTCACTTTAAAATCCTGTATCCAAAAAGAGGATTGCAAGTATCAGTTGCACAGAGCACACTCATCCCTTTACCAAGTCCATCATTTTAAGCACTCCCTGCTCAAATGCACCACTGAGCACCATCTCTTCATCCCTCCTTCCAGAGCCACCTTCTGCCACAAACCAAACCCCACAGCAGTGCCCCAGATAAGCACAATAAATGCCATCAGGATGTGTCCCTACTCAGAAGGGAACAGAGCAGTACTACTGTGAATCTAGCTAGATACGAGGCATCAGCTCTCAGCTGTAATTATTTTGCAGTTCCACAAGAACTGCCACTCAAGGGATAATCAGCTTGCAGCTCTATGCCGCACATGCACGGGTGAAAAAAAAAAATAAAAATTACAGCCTTTTAGCAGTGATCCAATATATTAAAGGCGATTTAAAAGTAACAGAGGTGAACTGTGTGACGCAGACCATTGCACGTGTATTTCCAAAGCAAGAATAACGCATGTAGACCGACCAAAGCGAGGGAGAAAGAGGGCTAGATGCGAAGCAAGTCTATATAGTGCCATCACCCTACCAAACCCTGCAACTGCCAAGTGCTCGGCGCCGTGTGCCATGCTGCGGTTGCAGACAGGAGCCTCAGCGCTGCACGTTTTGCACCCCCGTGAGCAGCAAGCGGCTGCGCCACAGCAGGGTCAGAGATGCCAGGCGGGCGCTTCTCTTGGTTACCAGGAGTATAGGGACACGGATCCCCGAGGAACAGTACCGCGGGCAAGGGCGGGCGGTTCGCAGCGAGCTCTCCCCTTATAGAAGGGGGGCGGGTGGTAGTTCCCCTGCAATGCAGCACAGGGACTCTGCAGGGAGTGCTCCCCTCCCGCCGAACCGACGGGTGTCAGGAAACCGCAGCAAACTTACGTCGCTATGTTCCCGGTGCCCCGCCCCGATCCCCGCGTCTATGCCGCGGGGCGCCCGGCGCCACGGCCGAGAGACATCTCGACCAGGGGACCCCCATGGTGGAGGCCCCGCCACAGAGAGGGTCCGGCTTTCCGGGGCAGCACCGCAATGGGCGGGCCGAGGCGCACCAGTCGGCGCCTGCCCGCCAGCAGCGCGCTGCGGACGGGTGCAGAGTGTCCACAGCGGGCCTGGCAGTGCTCCGTAGGGCATGAAGGGGCTGAGGCGGACATAAGGTAGCGATGGTCCCCGATGTGGCGCGGGGGTACCGCTCTTACCTGTTGCCGCGCCTCCCGCAGGGCGCCCGTGCTCCCGCCGCCATCTCATACCTGCCGCTCCGCCTCCCCATTGGCCCGCCGCACCCCCCTCCCGGCCCCACCCTGCCCGGGACGCGCCTCACCATTGGCTGCAACCGTCGCCTCCCGGCCACCATTGGCCGATTCGAACGGGGAAACGGCCGATCCTCACTCACGACGAGGGGTGAAACGGCCGCCCATGTCGCGCGCGGCATGCTGGGAGTTGTAGGCTGGCGGTGAGCTTGGCGGGCCCTGTGTCATCAGTGTCATGGAATCATGTAGACGCAAGGGTCCTACCTCTAAGGTCACCGAGTCTGACCGCTCACTCAGAGCTGCCAGGGCACCACTAAACCGTGTCCCTCAGCACCACATCTCTATGGCTTTTAAATACCCCCAGGGATGGTGACACCACCACTTCCCTGGGTAATCTGTGCCAGGGCTTGGCAATCCTTTTGGTGAAGAAGTATTTCTTAATACCCAACTTAAACCTCCCTTGGTGCAGCTTGAGACTGGTTCCTCTTGTCCTATCACTTGTTACTTGGGAGAAGAGACTGACACCCATTCCACCACAACCTCCTGCCAGGAAGCTGTCTAGAGCAGTAATGTCTCCCTTGAGCCTCCTTTTCTCCAGGCTGAACAACCCCAGTTCCCTCAGCTGCTCCTCACAGTGCTTGTTCTCTAGACCCTTCACCAGCTCCACTGTCCTTCTTTGGTCACACTCCAGCCCTTCAATGGCTTTGGTGTAGCAAGAGGCCCACAATGGGAGCACAGTATTCAGGGTGTGGCCTTGCCAGTGCCCAGTACAGGGGGACAATCCCTGCTCTGGTCCTATTGGCCACACTGTTTCTGGCACAGGCCAGGACACCACTGGCCCTCTTGGCCACCAGGGCACCCTGCTGGCTCATAGTCCCCAGGTCCTTTTCTGCCAGGCAGCTTTCCAGCCACCCTGGTCGTGACCCAAGTGCAGGGCCTGGGCCCATCACACTGGGGCACAGCCCAAAGAGCCCCTCAAGACAATGGGAGGTGGGAGAGCCTGGCCCAGCCATGTCCACCTGCCAGCAAGCTGCAGTAGGAGGCCAGCAGCATGTAGGGTCTCCCGCTGCTGGGGCAAGATGATGCATAGGCCATCTTGCTTACATTTAACTACTCTTCATGATAAGAAGGCAGCTCTGGGGAGACCTTGTTGAGGACTTTCAGTACTTAAGGGTGCCTGTAAGAAAGATGGGCCTGTTATGACAGGACAAGGGGTGATGGTATTAAACTAAAAGGGGATAGATTTGGACTAGTTGTAAGGAAAAACAATTTTTTACAATTGAAATTTCAACATGTAAACAGGAAATGACAAGGAACTGAAGGCTTTTTAACACAGAAGGAAAAAAGCCAGCTGAGTTCACAAATACGTATTCTTTGCAGTGTGAGTAATGGGACCTGTCTCTGCTGCCCTCAACACCATTCTCTTCAGCATGCTTTGGCCAAACACCATTTTTTGGGTTCAGTGCAGAAGTAACTGGGCAAAAGCCAGATGCTCAGGCCAACCTGAGATGGCTTGACAAACAACAAGGTCCAGGATTATTTACACTGTTCAGGTCTAGCTTGCAGGAGGCTGGGACTTTCTATAAGAAAGCTGATTGTAAGCAAAGGACTTTATCACCTCTGGCTTCTTTCTTTTGCCAGACTCAGTCCTACTGCTTATGTGCTAGGGCACAGGACATGGGCACTGCCTTGCTGCTCTGTGTTGCAGCACTGCTCCTGGTATCTGCGAGGCAATCCCCCCCTGGGGAGAAGGACCCCATTCCCAGGTCCCATGCTGATGCAGGTGTGAGTCCCGTGGCAGTGCTGCAGCAGTAGAAGGGCCCATGGCACCAGGGCAGCAGACAGAGCACAAGGGATGCAATGTGCACAGCTCTTAAGAGAAGGAGAGAAGGAATCTGGACTGGGTAGGAACAGAGAGTATTTATCAAT
>VYZU01002022.1:5727-22884 GCA_013401355.1 Ceyx cyanopectus | reverse complement strand
CATGATATTACAAAAAGCTGCTCAAAGTGTGTCTTAATTCATATGGCATTAGATCCATATGAGACTCTGTATCTAAATCTCTCTATTCTGCAAGAATATTTTGCTGCTGTGAACACAATCCAGAAGAACACAGAGGAAAACTAAAAGGGAAGGCAAGTGTAGTGGTTATAAAAGGATGTTGTGACATCTGAGATGTGACAAGCTTGATTTGACAAGCAGCATCTTGTCAAAATTGGGCTGATTTCACCTTAATGAAGTCATGGAAGCAAAATGTTTACCTGCTAAGTCTTTAGGAGTCACCAGTATCAGCAGTCAGGTAGTGACACAGCTATTACTGCTTATCTAAACTAGGAATATCTAGAGAGTAGATGCTCTTTTCTATTGAAGAGAAACATGAATTTACTGGAAAATACTATCATTACATATAATTTCTGTTAAATTACCTCACCCCATTATGAGCTTTATCAGGAACAGGAATAACCAGCAATCCTCCAGCAAATGGTTCAAATGAGTTAGCTTAAAAACTGCATTAAACTGTCTTAGCTCTCCAATGATGCAATCAAATAAAAAAATTAAGTGCTCATAACTGCACTAGGAATAAATGTACAAAGTTGTTATAGCAACTGAAACACTGAAGGTAAAATTATGGATCCCAAATTCTTGCAAATAAAAGTAAATTAATTTCCAAGGTAATTGGAATTTCATTCCAAAATTATTTATCACAGCATCATCTTTCATAGTTTCAACAGAGTTGATTTGATGGCTTTCTAATGAAATATTATTAATCAAGAAGAAGGTTTTTAGCAGCTTATGAATTACTATCATCTTGATATTTAACTTCCAATCATCCGTCACACTTGCTGCACTGTTCCAGTTTTTGCTATTTGTATGGGTTGTTTTGGAAATGTCTTTTGCACCTGAGCAATTAGAATGTGATTGCTGTTGTTTATGGCTTTGATACAGCTCACACTTTTATCTAATCCATTGAATCCTACTTAAAAAAATACCTTGCTTTGGAAAAACCCCTTTTAATTCTAGTGATATTTGGTGATGTATTTCTAGGGGCTCATCTGATGTGTCTACAAACCCCATCCTCAGTAGGGCAACAAATGTTATTGCAGCAAAATAATCATAGTTTTCCAACAGTTTGCTAAGCTGGGTGCAGGTAAGGAGCTGGATTCTTCAGGATATTTGCCTCTGGAATGACAGAGCTGTATTAATCCATTTTTCATGGCATTTTTGGCTGTGCTGTGCCACTTCCTCCAATTCCAGGAATTTTACTTGAGCCATTGAGTGTTTGAAATCAGTGGTGCACTTCTTGTGCTCTGTCAGAACATGGTTTTCAGTCTGCAGAATCAGGACAGCCATAAGGGAAATTAATATATTTATGCAGGAGGCCAGACTAACAGGCAGGAAGATAATTTCTCTTTTGCTAAAAATCCTACATTTTATAGGACTTTTAGCAGAATCCTAAAGCAGTGTTTTTTCTCTATATAAGTATACTTTGGACATAGCTTCCATATTATTCTAGTAGAATTTGCCAGTCTAAAGCCAATCACCCAAGGCTGTGTCCAGATGTTTTTTTCCAAGGATGGGAAATCCACAGCCTCCCTGGGCAACCTGTGCCAGTGCTTGGTCACCCTCACAGTGAAAAAAAAATGTTTCCTGTTGTTCAGAGGAACCTTCTGTGTTTGATTTTGTGCCCATTGCCTCTGGTGCTGTCACTGGGCACCACTGGAAAGAACCAGGCTCTGGCCAGATGTTGCTAGGCATTGGTGAGATCCTCCTGAACCTTCTGATCCTTGTCCTTCCTCCTTTTTGCCCCTTCTCCTGATCTCTTTGGAAGAGACAACTCTTCAGTCTACAGCAAGACTCTTTGAAGACATTTAGTTGTACTTTTCAGTTTTATCTTTTCCAGAGGAAAAAAAAACAGAAAAAAACCCAACAAGAAACAAACAGTTCTTTCAATCTTTCTTAATTGGTTAAATTTTCTGAGCAGCTTATGAGTCATCCTTGTCTCTCTTCAAATTCGTTTTTAGTGGGTGTGTAAATATGAATATAACATCCAAAATTAGACACCATATTCTTTCAGAGGCTCCACTAGTGTCAAGTTTATCAAAATAATTGCCTCCATGTCTTCTGTTTTCCAGTTCTGAACATAACCTACAATTAATCTTTTTTTTTTTTTTTTTTTTCAGCAACGTTGCATTCTTGTTTTAATTCCCCAAGCCTTTTCTTTGATATTTTATCCTTATTCTTAATTTTGGTTAGGCAACTTTGTTGTGTTTTGTTGTTTGTTTTTCCTAGGAGTACTTTTTGCAAATAGTTTTTTTGAGTATTTCATCATGTTGATTTATGAGCATTTCTTCCATCAGTCAATGTCCACTTCTTTCTTAGTTATCCACAAAATTTTGTATGTTATTATAACAGACCAAAAAATATTGTATGTTATTATAACATGGATGTTGATGAAAATATTGGCTGTGGACCTTTCATATCTTTGTGATAGATATCTCAATAAGTATGTGATACATATCTCAGATATTTCCCTGTTGGATGATTACTGTTTGAAAATAGATTCTTCTAATTGGATATATTCTCCCATTCCTCACTACAATTTTATCTGACCCATTGTTTTCTTTATGACATTGAAACAATGTCAGTTAAAACTGTATCACAGTTTTAATGAAGGTCAAATATGCTGCATTTTCTTCTTTCCTTTATCCACCAAGCCAGTTTCCCTGTACAAGAAGGAAATTATATTACTTTGACATGATTTGGTTCTGTAAAATCCACAGTGACTGTTTGTTATCATTTTAATTATAGCTTAATAATTTGTTTGGTATCTTCGTGGATATCAAAGTTAATTCTGCATCTCCCTTGGCTCTGTTATGCTGGTTTCTATATTGTCATGATTTGAACCCAGATGGCAACTAAGTCCCACCCAGTCAGTTCCTCACTCCCCCTTGGTGGGATGGGTGAGAAAATCTGAAGAGTAAAAGTGAGACAACTCCTGAGTTGAGATGAAATTCAACAGATCAACCAAAATCTGCATATGGAAGCAAAGCAAATCAAGGAATTAATTCACTGCTTCCCACCAGCAGGCAGGTGTCCAACCATCTCCACAACAGCAGGGCTCCATCAGGATTCCAGTTATTGGGAAGACAAACAGCTTAAACATCCCTCCACCTTCTTGATCTTCTGAGCATGATGCCATAGGGTATGGAATCAGTTTGGGCAGTTGGCATCAGCTGGCCCTGCTGTGTCCCCTCCCATCTTTTGCACCCCCAGCCTGCTCACTGGTGGGGTGAGGAGCAGACAGGCCTTGACTCTGTGTAAGCACCACTCAGCAGCAGCTAAAACATCCCTGGCTTATCAACACTGGTTCCAGCACAAATCTAAACCAGCCTCAGACTCACTACTATGAAGAAAATTAACTCTATCCCAGTCAAAACCAGCTCATACAAGTGGTTATATATACAAGCATATGTATGTGTGTATAAATATATAGAGATATATTTATGTATTTACAAAATGTTTCCCTCTCCACAGTCATCTGGAATCATCATCATCATCCTCTGTGAGGTCTCAAAGATGATGATTTATAGTTCAGAGATTTTGGTTACACTTCCAGGAGAATTTCATTGTTCTGTTCTGCATTGAACTCCTTTCCTGCTGTCTTCTTTCCTGGCTGAAGAGAGAGCCTGATGAATTAAGAGAGAGAGCTAATGTGAATTAAGAAAGTTTTATTTATTCTGTACAAAATACATTTCTTGAGGCAAGTGTGAAGCTTTGCCAGGGCTTGGATCCTTTTTTTTTTTGTTGATAAATTAGTTAATAGAAGAGATATAACCAAGCATTAAAGTTCTGTGATGCCTAAAAACCATTTTCTGAGGTAGATGACTGCATAAGCACATGGTGAAGTCTGCCTTATTTTAGTACCTGTATGGAAAAAAAAAAGAGAAAAGACAAAAGTACAGGTATTTAGCTTGCAAAAGACACTTCATGTCTGTCAACAAAGCCAGTCATATTGAAGCAGGCATTGTGGAAAATACACGAGACCACCAAAGCAGTCACTTTATTGAGCATGTAACTACAAGTGTGTAAGATTATATGGTGACAGCAGCTCTCAGGGCCCAGCTGAACCAGAAAAAGCAACCAAACCTGTGTGAGTGAGAGCAGTGGGACCACACACACCTATGTGCACATACAGCCACTGGAATGAGCCACAATTTTGACTTTCTTTGTGTTGCTTCTAATTCTGAGCTGTGGGTACATTTAAAAAGTAGATGATTCAAGTCCTTTAATCTCAGAGCCTTAGAAGAAAAAAAGTAAGACAGAAACTCAAAGCACATGTTTCTGTTTAATTAAGCACACTTCTGATCTGAAGTTGTCTGAGAACACGGGTTGTTCAGTCATTATGATGTGACAGTCTCTAGACAGGTCTGTGTGCTGTGGCTGAGAAGCAAAGACACCAAAAAGGAAGGGGGAAAACACTAAATCTTAGTCTCTGCAACTGGTTTTCATCCTCTTTGGTAGACTTCAGAGCTCTGCATCCATCTACCAGACAAGATGCTTCATGTCATGATGTTCCCTCTGTGCTGCAGAGAATCCACCATTGCCTCACTTCTGGCCTACCCTAGTTCCACTTTGAACCTGGTACTCAGGACAATAGAAATGACATTGCACAGCAGAAGGCTTTTAGCAGAACCATACCATTCCTGCTGTGGCTGGATCTGGCCAAAACTGAGGGCAAAACAAACGGAATGAATTAGTTTGGAGAATGCTCCTAAAGCTTGGAATATGAACTCAGTGCAGTTCGTACTGCACAGAAATTGTTGGCTTCAGAATCAGCCTTAAATTCTTTGGCAACTAAGCCACGTAAGCCTGATACAAACCACAAATATATTTGACTTTTGCCCAAATAGACTTTATCCTTTCTAATTTGTTGCTGGATGTCATGCTTACCCATTTTGTTTTGGAAATAAATATTCCGACTTTGAAAATGTTGGCTGCTTTGAAAGTGCAGCTTTGGGTTTTTAAAGCAATGAAATTCTATTTATTTTTTTCTTTTTCCAAAAGAAATGTACAATTTGTGGCTGGTTTTTGTTATACATCTGTCTATCTGAAATGAAGAGGAGACTCAGTTCTTCAGCACAATGTGCAGATGCAGTGTATTCCTTAGAAATTAGTATAATTTTTGTGACTGCTGGGAGTTTAAACAATAGCAATCTGCCATCTGAAACATGCAGAATTTACAAACCAAATCAACAAAAACAACTGAAAATGTTGCACTATAATAATAAGGAATTAGTGTGAGAGCTGGAAATCTAATCTGGTGATCCTGGGTTCTGCTTCTTGTCAAAAACTGCTATTCTCTGTGTTTGATGTAAGAAGGTAATAGACAAAAATACTGGATTCCAGATTAGAAAAAGTACTATATTTCCTATTGAATTTCTGGAGAGTTTGATTGGGGAGTGGAAAAAATCCCTATTTTATAAGCTATTATTTTTCACTTTTAGATTTCATAAACAATTAGGAAATGTTTTCTAACTAGACACATATATGAAGAGGAGTAAAAGTGGACTATGGAAAGGAGAGGATAATTTCAGATGTATGGTATATCTTGGGATCTTTGTAATAACATTTTACTTTTGCTGTTTTTGCTCAGAGTCTTTGGACACATTAGCTACCGTTCAGACTGGGAACTAGTGAAGGTGGACTTCAGACCCTCCTTCCCCAGGGAGTGCACTGATGAGGACTATGAGTCTTGGGAGCTCACAAATCTACAGGTATTCACAACACTGTGTTAAATGCCAGAAAATTTCTGTATCTTTCAGATTCTTGTAGAACTCTTGTGCTGGGAAAATGTTTTCAACTGGAATTTGGCTTCTGCATCCCCAGCTTTGATCTCCTTCTGTTGGTATTTGCTGATTTTGCAATAGTTTCTAATGGGAGAGGATTTTGTGTTCCCTCTGGTTGTGTGATCTGTGTCCTGGTAGAAGCAGAACTGGTGGTCTGCCATAATAATAGGTGGTCCTGTTGGATTGTGAAGGATACACCATAAACTAAAGTGAGTAATATTGATTGAAGCAATTTCAACGTGCACTCGTGTGTTCTGCCAACTTCCTGACCACATACTGTACTCATATATAAATTGCCATAAGTAAAGTCCATTCCAGAGTAATTTAGGATCTCAGTGGGCTAATCATGTAATGGAGTCCAGTTGTTTTGGGCAATACCAGTTCTGCAGTAAAGCATTAAGGCTGTGCTAATCCTGGTGCTCTGGCCAAATCCAATTTTGGGAAGCTACTTTCTCTATACAGTGTATTGCTGAAAGACACCAATGTGAGGCTTTTTTTAATATGGAATGTAGTGTGTCATAGTTATTCATAATCATTCTGATTAATATGTTTTGCTTCTTCCAGTATAATTTCCTCATGCTCTCTGCAGGGTTGGGTTGGGTTTTTTTTTTGCAATCTCCAACTCTCATTTACTACTTTTCATGCCAATTTTTACACTTCTTCTTTAGGAGTGCTGTGTATTTATGAAGAATGTTATGCAGATCTGAGCCTATCTTGGGATATTAGCATTGAAATGTCTTTCAGCAATTAGAAAATACTAAAATGACTTTAACAGAGTTTTGCAGCTTCCAGATCACCAGTGGAGTGTGAAGGTTACAACAAGGTTTCCCCAATCCTTCTCCAGGCAGAACAACCCCATCTCTCAGCCTATCCTCATAGGAGAGCTTTCCAGCCCTCTGATCATTTCTATGGCCTTCCTCTGGACCCCCTCCAACAGGTCCATGTCCTTCATGTGTTGGGGGCTCCAGAGCTATCCACAGTATTCCAGGTGGCATCTCCCAGGAGTGGAGTAGAGCAGCAGAATCACCTCCCTCAACCTGCTGGCCACACTTCTTTTGATGCAGCCCAGGATGCAGTTGGCTTTCTGGGCTGCACAAACACATTGTTGGTGATGTTGAGCCTTTCATCAACCACCATCCCCACATCTTTCTTCTCAGGGCTACTGTCTATCCATACTCTGCCCAGGCTGTATTGATACCAGGGATGTATTGATGCAGGACCTGGCACTCCACGAGGTCTTCATGGGCCCACCTCCCAAGACTGTCCAGGTCCCTCTGGATGGCACCCTTCCCTCCTTTCAACCACACCACACATATGACAGAGTTGAAACCAATCTACAGCCCTGGCAGCAAGCCCAGACTTTCTCAGGATGATATATGGTGTAGGTTATGGTGTGTTTGGTGCTCTGTTTTTCAGGGTGATCATTGCATCATGGGCCAGCAGAGGAGCTTTCGAAAGAGGAAGATCTCATCCTGGTGTATTAAAGGGAAAAGTTTCACATCAGCTCTCACATCCAAAGTTTGTGAATGTGTCAGCTCAGATTTCTTATGGTGAGTCTGTCTGTGGACCTTTTGATCTATTGCTAGTAAGTGGTTACTTAGAGGTTCCTTCCTATTGCTAGTATTGGTTGCTTAAGGTTTGAGATAGGTTTATTTTGCTTCTGTTGCTCTTCTCCTCAAGTAGCCATGTGTGAACAAATAGGAAACCTGTTTACTTGAATTTATTTAAACTATTGCCATGTTCTAAGTACTTGTTTCACCTGACTGAACAAAACCTGATGTTTTTCACTATTGATCAAGGCTTCAGAAATGACCATTGGATTGATTTATAAGGCAAGCAACCCCCTTCTGTTTGCAAATGAAGAAAAAAAACCCAGAAGAAATGTGTTGGTCTGAGTGGCAAAGGAAACCTTTTAAAAATCCAAGCTACCAGGAGAGTTAATTTTGCAGAACTGACAAAGTAATTACAACCAGTTTTTCCCCAAAGTGTACAGAACTCCTGTTGAAATTAGGCTTAGAACAGAACTGGCTTCATCAACTTGTGTGTTCAGCTGGTAGAATAATACTAAAAAAAAATATTTATGCTCTTAAAATGTAGTCTTGTCCATCCCCAATTAGCCTGCTGAATGAAGGGGGAATAGTAACATAGTTGGTGTTGATGTTTTTCAGTGATTATGGGTTTGAACGCCCTGCTCCTCTGAAGCCAGAGTCTAGCAAATGCTTCCCTGACTTTTGGTTTAACCCAGAAGCACCTCCTGAAGACTGTGTGCTGGGGCAAGCATACACCAGCAGCACTGGGTAAGCTGATGTTGTATTTGACTGGCTTGCAGAGGTTTCCAGAAAGATTAGAACCTTCTGACCAAGGGTGTCAGAAGTGGTTAGAAGGAAATATTAAATAAGGGATATTGTAAAAACCTGGAAATGCAAAAGTTCTGACTCTGACAGAGAATGTGCAGAAGCTTCCTACAGACTCAGGAAAGAGAAATGTTACACAGAATTATACTAAATTCTTGTTGAGGCTGGAATAGACCTTTGAGATCATCAAGTCCAGCCTAAGATCACACATCACAACACCCAGCTGGACCATGGCACTAAGTACCACATCCAATCTTTACATGTTCAGAGCAGTTCAAAAACTAATCCATTTGAGGAGAGAGGTTTGTCATGTTATCAGTATTTTATTTAATACATTTTTGGTAACGTTTTGCAGCCAGTCTTACACTTCTGATAGTAATGTCCCTTCAGAGATTTTTCTTTTCATGAGTTCAGACCAATTTTCAGTTTGAATCAAAATGAATTACTCCGAGAAGGCAGTAACATCCCACAGAGCTTCCCAGTCTCTCACTTCCATACTGGTAAGGAGTTCTGGGGAGAATAGTTACTTTTCCTGAGCATATGGGATGCTCAGAATCAAAGGAAAGCTTTAGTGACTGTAAACAACACCACATAGAATATACAGTGCAATGTAGTCTGACGTCTGTGCTGAGAATAACTTGCAGCTGGCATCTATTCTGCCTTATCATAACATCATCTCAGGCAGTTGTGGAGATGAGAACCAAATGAATGAAATGTCAAATCTGGCAATAGAATTGCAGTCTCTGTGTATATTTGCCTTACTGAGGAAAATGATGCCTTGTGGCTGACAGCTGTGATACACAGACTAGGAATTGAAAAGAGTGAAATCTGACTCTGGTTTTCAAAGGATGTTTTAAAATAACATACCTGAGTGAAGCTGAGCTGTAAATAATTACTCTGCACATCCAAGTGTTCATTATTAGTTCTTTAAAAGTGTTGGGCTTTTCAATCTTTTATAGTGTTATGTTAAATAAATGCTTTAAGTGTTTAAAGTAATGCATAGATTTGAGAGCAGCAGTTAAGCAATTGGTTCTGGGTTTATGCAGAAGCTGCTTGGTCTAATTTCTTCCTGATCTTTGGGTTTGAACCAAGAGCCCTAGAATATGTAAGATGAATGCCAGGAAAGGGTATGGCAGAGAGGACAGCAGACTGTCTAGCTCCTGGAGGGCTAGTCAAGCATGTTTCTGAAGTTGAAAAGGCAGATTCTTCCAGTGCATACAGATGAAACCCTCATGATGTTTCACACCCTTTTTCTTTTTTTCAACAGGTTTTATTCAATAAAGACAATCCCTCATCAAAGTATTTACATCATGAGTTGGGTTTGAAAGCAGGAAGTTCATTAGCTGCCCTCACACTTGCATTTGGTGACATTCTCTTGCTCACCTCTGATTCACTGTGCTCCCTGCTTACTGTTTCTGCAGGTACAGGAAAGTGGTTTCTAATGTGTGTGAAGGTGGTGTAGACCTGCAGCAGAACTTGGCCCAGCATATGTGTCCATTGATTGCTCCCATGGGGCTTCAGATAAGCATCAGGGAAGAAAGCCTGGCTGTTAAGCCTGGAGAAGACATCACCTTCATTGTCAGACAAGAGCAGGTAGTAATGAACATAGGCTTTATGAACATTTCCTCACTATTTTTTTGGTTTCATTTTACTCCTGCCTGATTTGTTGCTGAATGAAGATTAGTTTGTGCTCAAGATAAAAATGAATGAAAACTTCTGTTTCAAAGTGAATCCATCCAGGAAGCTCAGAGAACCACTATGTTCTGTCCACAGCTCCACAGCTGCATAGTCAGTCAGTCCTCCTTGAATTTCCTTGGAAAATCAAAGGAACTGACTTACTAAAGTCTCCTTGGAATAAAATGTTCAACTGCTGTATCAGAGAAGAGCAGAAATGGAGAGAACATTTAATATTCTGGTTTCAGTGTTTTTGAGAATCTGCCTTTCAGAAAGGAATGAGGCAAAGCTTTACAGAATCAGCATGTAACACAGCATAAGAACATTTATTAGTTGTGTTGCCAAAGATGTTTTTTTTCTATTTATTGGGAGAGTCAATGCCCTAAGGCCCTGACCAACAGCAGTGAGTAACTTTTGGAGGAATTGTTTTTCCTTGGGTACATTTCCTAATGCTTGTTTGTGAGCATTAGGCCAGAACTGCTGTGCTCAGGTTACTGGAGTATTTTACTTCCTGGCTAACCCCACTAATTTTCAAGGACTTGAAGAAAGTTCACACATTTTGGCAAACCTGTGCAGTATAAATCAGGCACTTTGGGATTTCTCTCTGTGATGGAATCAAGAAGGTTACGTGCAGAACACCAGGCTGCTTAAGGCTTCCCAGGCTCTGCATCCCAAGCCTTGCAGCATCCCAACAGTTTGCTGCCTTCTCTTCTTATTATTTGTTTGGAAATGTTTAGTGTAAAAATAGAACATTTGGTAGCAGTTTGGATTCTAATGATGTTGATTGGCAGTTCCACTTCTTTTTCCTCCTGAAGCTGTCACAAATCTCTGCAGCAATACTTAAAACATTTAAAACTATTTAAAAAGATCTTTCTAACTACGGGATCTTGAGGGGAATGCCATGCTGTGTTTTCTGATGAAGACTTTGCTTGGTGCATCGATGTGGAAGGCATATTTAGAAGAAAGGTAACAGTTTGCTGCCCTCTATGGCTAGGAATAATATTTATACCCAAATATCAAGAGCATTGCTTAGAATGTAAACTATATAACAAAGTAAAACTATGAGTATATAAGTAAACTATAAAATATACCACTGTTTCTGCTGAACAAAATTAATTTACTAATCCATGTGAATACATCTTGTGAGGTGCAGGAATGCCAGACATAAGGGAGAAAAGAAAAGCAGGCTTTGGATACATTTGGGATGTTTGCAAGTTACCTTAGATATAAAAATAAATTATAATGTTTTTTTCCAAATTTGCTTGGCTGAATGCACGAATATAAAATGTTATGAAAACCGTCAGTTTTTCATGGAAGTGGAAGCCCCAATTCCTTTTAAAAGTAGCTGTTTTTTCCCTGTGTGACTGTTTTGTTGTCTGTCTACTGGTCTGTGTCTTTCTTGGTCAAGGAATCAGAAATGCCATGGTGTTTTGAAGACAGCACTCTCATCTTTACAGTAGGGAAGCTATTAGAATAAAACATTAAGAGAAGCTTGCATCTCCTGGCTTTCAACACTGATTTCTGTCTCACCTGGAAAAAAATATGCATGTATACTCTTTAGCATAAGAAAGAGTGAACAAGAACTGTTTGCAAGCTAATGTTGTCTAAAGAGATTCCACTTAGTGGCACATTGCTGGCAAGAAGACATCTCTTTTGCTTTAAACTTTAATAACATGTTATCTCCTTTACTGAATTCTACCCATCTGTTGTCAAAAGAAACATGTTATTTGAAAAATATATATATATATTCACAGTGAAGAAGCTTTCAAGGTCCTTTATGTGTGTTGAAATACTGTGTTTAGGTATTTGATAACCCTACAGGTTCCTGATTATGGGTGTTCTTTTACATTATAAGCAATGCTCTTTCATCTGAGAAAACATGGAAGAAAATGAACCAAACTGCAAAATAGCAAAAGAAGGAAGTAATAGTATGTTTTCCTTCCTGATGTAATGCCAGGGTATGTAAGTTCTAGGCTATGTTGCCTCCTTTGATTTTACATTAGCACTGCTTTTTGGGATTAAATCTTGATATAAACCTATTTCAGAGAGTAGCTTATGGGGAAGAGGAGTGATTTTTGAATACATCAGTGGGTATCAATCCTCTGCTCAGATGGCCATTCAGGCCAGCTGATTAGCATATGGTGGATGTATATGTTCCTTTCTAATAAAGATTTTTAAACCAACACTGCATTTTCACAATATGGAGGATTTTCTACCAAGCTTGGCACTGCAGTCTGTTTTAATTGCATGTCTGTGATGGCCATGTAAGCAGGAACGTACTGCCAAAGACCAAGGAAAGAGGGCAGCTCACTAGGGCAGTGCTGCCAGTGGAATTGAGATGATGTTGCTGCTCACAGCTAAAATGACTTTTTCTGTGACTCCAAGTCACCAGTCCATGTAGCACAGGCCTGACTTCTCTCCTGAGCAGCCACACCATGATAACATGAGTGATGGATATATGTTTGTCCTCTGAGAACAGTATTGCAATACTTACAGTACTTTAGACCTGAGTATAGGAAGACAGGAATGAGTGAAACTTCACTAAAATAACAATATTCAGTTGTTGCAATCACATGAACATCACTCCAGAAGTTGAGGCTGCCCTGTACCATTATGCTGATGTCCAGCTGCTCTAATACTAATTCAGGAAGAAGTTCTTTCCCTTGAGGGTGGTGGATCAGTGGAACAGGCTCCCCAGGGAGGTGGTTGGGGCCCCATCCCTGGAGATATTCCAGGTGAGGTTGGCCAAGGCTCTGAGCAGCCTGGGCTAGTTGAGGGTGTCCCTGCTCTTGATGACCTTTGGAAGCCCCTTCCAGCCCTAAACATACTATGATAATAAAAGAGTGATGTTTTATGTCATACAACTTTGTTAATAGACTGTGGTGTTTTCTTCATGTAGCACCTTCCTGTGGAAATTTGGTATTATCTCTATTTATGGTCACAACTTTTTGTTTTGCTGCAGCTACAGCAATTCAAAGTATTTCTGGGACTAGAATCCTGTCGTGACTCAGGCAATGGTTATAATCACATAATCCTGGCTATTTCAGTTCAGACCACTGAAAACACTTTCCATATCTTTTCCTTTTAGGGTGACACGTTGAACACCAAATACCAGGTGGATCTTGGAGATGGATTTAAGGCAATTTATGTGAACCTCACAGTGACTGGAGAGCCCATCCGACACCGCTACGAGAACCCCGGGATTTACCGTGTCTGGGTGAAGGCTGAGAACGTGGCTGGTCATGATGAGGCTGTGGTGTTCATCCAAGTCAGCTGTAAATCTGCTCTTTAGTCTTCTGACTTTTGCTGCTGTGTAAAAACCTAGTGACTACTATGTATATATATATATATATATATATACTAGNTTTGGGAACCTCTAGGTGCTGTGTGATGTGTTGAGAAATGTGAGATTTAAAAACAGAATCAACATCTCAGTGTTTATGAAAGTCAGGATACTTATTAACATGTAGAATTTTGATTTTTGATAGTGCTCACAAAATTTTAAGTGGTACTTGGTTATAGCTTCATGTTGGCAGACAGTATTACTTGACTTAGACTTCTCTCCCTCTCCTAATTAAAACCTTAAACCCCATCACATCAATTTAAGAGAAGAGAATAGCATGACACAGGGAATATCATGCACCATTGCAAGCTTAATGTACCTCATTCATAATTGAAATGAAGAAGAAAACTCATAACTGGAACTAAATTTTCCTCTTCCTTCGAGATTCAAGACAGTTATTGCTCTGCCTGTTTTCTGATGTGTTAAAAATTCAGAAACAAGTAACATCAAAAGAGAAGAGATCTTGTATTCTCCAGGTGTCTCTTACCCTCTTTTGTGAGTGGTTCCTATTCTGTCCTAATCCAAAAGCAGTGGACATCACTGGAGCCACTTACAAGGCTGTGCACAGATCCGCGTGCTTTATGTCAGCCTGGCTAGTGACTGCTGATATTTATGTATTTTTCTAGCCAGAATCTTTGAGTCCAGAGTTTCCAGTCCTGTTTTGATTAGCAGATGGAGCCCAACCATTAATACTAATGGCCAATCCCTATTGGAAAGGATCAGAATTGCAATTTCTTTTCCCCAGTTTCATTATCTATTTCTTCGTTGCACTTGTTTTTTAAATCATTTGACACCTCCAGAGAGCTCAGCTCCACAACTGCTTTTTAGAAGCTTCTAAGTGCTGAGAAGTGAATTAAGCAAAGGAACAGTAAATTTGTTCAAGCACTGAACAGCAAAAAGCTCTGTAACATCCTTCTCTTCACCAAGAACAACTTCTTACTGTTCAGAGGAGCAGTAGAAAGCCCTGACAGAAAGCAGGACAACCACTTGCTCAAAATGTTCTTCTAGTTTGGCCTCACCAGGGTAGACAGTAAAAATAAAAGATGTCAGCTGTGTTTTATGCAGTGGGTTTAGTAACTGCAGAAACCAGAGGTATTTTTCACTACTAAAAAGACTGCTGCATTAAGAGGACTTTGCAGAGCAGAGGCACCAGAGTACTGACAGTGGATGTGGTTCATTCCTCAGCTGGTCCATGGATGCTGCACATGGTCTAGAAGACTCATGTAAGCATCTTACCCAGCCTGCTTAAAGAAATCCTTCCTGTGATTTACTCTCTTCCATTTTTTAGGGAACTTAGAACATTTGAGGAAATCAGCTGGCACTAATTAAACTGCTATTTCTACCTTGAAGAGAAACACTGAAAGTGTTTGGGGACATTTTTCACTGTGAAATACCATGAGACCAAAGACATAGAGTCCTGTTTTCACTCTGTCTCCAGCTGGCATATTCACAGGGAATTTTTTTCAGGAACAAGTAGTAAAAGGAGTATTTTTTACCCTTGCCAAGTTGTGTTACTATGGGATGTCCTGTAATGCAGGGCAATTATATGAACTTTGGCCTGTCATCCAGATTATGCTTTCTGTGCCAGATCACACAATCTACAGTTTGCTAATGAATTTAATTGTTAATGTAGAATAAATTAGATCAAATCTCATAGCAGAAACATGAGTAGGTAACACAGAATAAAAATAATTGAAGAACTAGGCACACATTTTCTTTTTCATGAAACCATAACCTCTGTAGTGTGTGAATAATCAGGGAGCTTTGAAAACTGTCCTGAAACTGTAGCTTTTGTTAAACAGAAATCATGGAAGTCAACTTCATTCCTAATCATATATTTAAGGGTGCTGTGAAGCTTGTTCACATACATTATGGAATTGTGTGACTGAGACAAGCAGGACTCACAAGAATTATTTTTAGCATTTTATGTAGGAATGGCAAACTTGAAATAACAGCCATCATTCAAGTACCAAGCAACTTCTCCTTTGAATAATTTTGGAAAAGAAAGTAAGCTTTGCAGGAGCAAAACCTTATTTGAAAATGACCTGTTTCCTCTTGGAAAATGTAATGTATGTATGGTGCAGCTGAAGTCAAGAAGTTCTAGTTATCAATTTATACTATTTTATACTAATTTTATACTATTATAAAACTTTTACCTTCATAGATTCTGAGAAAGATGCTTGGAAAANAGAGATTATCCATTCTGATGTGCAGCTAATTGCTCCCCTCATGTACACATCTATTTTAAAGCATGCATTAATGAGTGTATGTGTGGTGTGAGCCTAACAGGTTCTATTTTATGATGAAAATGAACAGGCAACATTCATTTTTCTGCTTTTCCCTTAGAAGTTGAAGATTTGTTAGATTTCCATTTGATCTCTAATAACTGTAAAAAACCCAAATCATTCCATTATATTTTTGTTCATTTATATTTGGTGAACTTTGTTCAGCTCCACTGCAGGCTTTAAACTTGGATGTGGTTCCAGTCGTTAGGAGAAACCAGGAGGTGAACCTGACAGCCATCATACTGCCCAAGAACCCGAATTTGACAGTCTTCTACTGGTGGATAGGAAACAATCTTCAGGTACATGAATGGTTTTGGCTGAGGGTATTTTCCATCTTTGCCAGTAAAGGTTGAGTGACACCTTTTACTTCAGTAAAAGTAAAATATTACCGTGTTGCATGACTTCCTTTAGATCTTCATTCCAAATAGCCATTTATCTGGGAGCAAGCAACTTCCACTGTTTTATCACATACATTTAAGATGTTAATTTCTCTTTATTGCTACTTGTGTAGAAATGGAAACTTCTCTCCTAAAATTGCTTTGAATTACCAAGCTATTTTCTTTTTGGGGAGAACAGTTTATTTCATTACCTGTGGGAAAAAACCCCCAAGCTTATGGAGGGGGATGCATTTGGGATTATAGGATTGGTGAATAATGAAACTTGGATTGATGCACTGCTCTGCTGATAATGTGAATACTGTAAATTTAAGTGCTATACAGAAATATATTCATTTTCCAAACACATATTTTCCCAGAGTCTAAAATAAACTGTCATATCAAAAGTAACTTCAGATCTCTAAAAGGGTATAAAACACTGAGAGCACTCAAGCAATCTAATGATATTCATTTGGGCATAGAAAATCTAGAAAAACATATCCTAGAGCAACAAATATCCAAGTATTTCTCTTGGGAATACTTCTTGTCTAGCAGGGTTAGTTTCTTTTTAAGGTAATTCTTTCTAATAGCAGGTAAGTAAAATATTTTCTTAATGAGGCCAACTAAGTGTGACAGAGGATTGCTTCAATGAACTTTCTTCTTGTAAATGTGCTGTCTGCCATCATCCCAGCCTGTATCTGTTCATTATTATTGACTTTGCCATTGGCAAACAGACACTGCAGACAGATGTAGCCTTGTGAAGTGCTCTGTAACTCATACAGATGTGGGCAGGGAACACAGCATCTCAGCTCTGCCTTGGAGCTCATGGTGGACTGCTGCACTTCCATGGATCATGCTCTAAGTCAACTAAATTAATCCTTTTGACCCTGACATACCCTACAGTTTTTTAGGCAGATGACTTGCTACATATGATCTTGGAGAGTGTTGAGCCTGCCTCAAAATCCATTTATTTCTATAGGATCTGAATAGAAAAAACCCTAATACTCTACCAATTATTTTAAAAGAAATGTTTGCCCCATCTGGCAGCTGTTCTGCTTATCAAGGATTTAGTGAAAAAAATCCAGCCTGGAGTGAAAATTGTAATTGAACAATTTGATAAAATGTGGAGTATATTGAATAATTGATGCAAAACCTTTTTTTGCTTAGATTTTTAATAACAGTATCTCCATATACTGTTCTCATGGCTAAAATCGTAATTTCAACTTTTGTTTTCAAAGCCACTCCTTACTTTGGAGAGTTTCC